>JASWJB010000283.1:0-58888 GCA_032433595.1 Conoideocrella luteorostrata
CCTCCCCTTCCCCCCCCCCCCCCCCCCTCCCTTTTTTTTTGGCCACCGATCGACCCAAATCAAGAAAGAACGTTGAAAACTGACGATGTGTCTCATAGAACAATGATCAGAGCGGCACTTTCGACGCCACTGAGGAAGGTATCCTCGATCTCCTATCATCCAAGTCCTGGGCCATCAAGCTCGCCACTGAAGCTGCCCGTACAGTTCTATCTGTTGATCAAATCATTGTGGCGAGACAAGCTGGTGGCCCGAAACCTCCAGGCCCTAACCCTGTAAGTGTCACATAACTTCAATAATCTTCTCTTTTTGCGTTATTTCAACCCTTATTACTCTTGATTTTTTTGTTTTTTTGGACCAGTACTGATGCATTTTCTTCCTAGAACTGGGACGAAGATTAAGTGTCGGGAAAGAAAGTCAAAAAAAGCCAGGAAATCTAAAATTAAATAAAGTGATGAAAATGACAATGATTGATTGTGCTGTTGTCGGATCAAACAAGACGGTGGTGGTACGGTTGGAGAGATACCTTGTCGTAAATAGGACGAGGAATTGTATTTATGGGTCACTTAAAAGTTTACCAAAATGGATAGAATAGAGAGACCCCTTACGGACTGTTCAATCAAATCATGATGGCTAATCAAAACCCCCTCCCCATCCCTCTGCCCCCCTCAAGACTTCACATGTTGTTCAATAAGAAAAAAAATATATATCTGGATGTCACAATCTCATTTCACAAAATCAAGTTCGTGGTATCAAAGTAAAATTCAAGCTGCAGTATTTTCAAATATATGGATGGACATTGGTATGAAATCTAGATAGATCCAAGTAGACAGTCGCCATTAAGCATGCCCTCGAGGTGAAATCCTCCTAATGATACATGAAAATAATTCAAAACTGGCCTGTTTTTTCCCCAATATCCTTCGAAATCCTTCTCCCATTTAAAAAAAAAAAAAAACCCCTGCCACTGTGTATATGGAAAGTTTACAAACCAACTTCTCAATGCAGACAAAGAAAACCGCAGGGGAAGGAAAATAACAGTAAGGTGTCTTGCTCTGATCAGACAAGGTGCGGTTGACAAAATCATTCCCAGGTTTTCCCTAACGTGGGAGAGGGAAACACAACAGAGCCAGTTCATCAGACACCCGTCATTCCTCTGCACAAACCGCATCCGCTCCAATTAATTCCTATAAGTCAGGGGGTATAGCTGGCGTTCCGGCGTTGAAAGAATGTAGGTTTTTCAAATAAATAGTATGACAGAATAGAAGGTTGGAAAAGGACAAATCAAATATGGTAGGGTTGAATGCCTGCTACATATCGCGGTAGCACGGCGGGTATAGATTGGCGCGGGGGGTTGCGTTATATGATGAGAGAGATATGGAATATGTTTCGTCTGGCTGATAAAAACATTGAAAGGACTTTCCCCTATATTTGAGAGAAAGAGATAGGAACTGCTGGTAACCCGAACGGGGCTCAAGCAGTTGGGTGCGTGGATATGTTGCGGTGTCTCATGAACACATCAAGAACGTAACATTAATAAAGACACGTAAGGGAATAAAAATCATGAACCAAATCCGGACGCCTTTACCGAGTCATCAATGTGAAATGGCCCTCAACGCGGAAAGAGAAGGTGATTCTCAGGTGTGTGTAAAACTCGTGAGATGAATCATTATCGGCGGCGGCAGCATTACGCTTCCTCAGTGATTCCACCTTCACCGCCACCCTCCTCACGCCACTCGCGGCTTTTGTCAGCGAGGCGTTTGATGCCACTGACGCGAGCAGACCACAGGCTCTCAATGGGTGTTCTGAAGGTAAATCCCCTCTGGGAGCTGATGACCCCAATCGCCTGAAGGACAGCCTTGCGACTATCTCGGCCAAAAACAGCGGGGTGGTTGATCCACTCCAGACTGCTCTCCAATTCAGCGTCCAAGGCTGCCACTGTACCCGCGTCTATGCCGCTTCCAAGTCCGAGGCCATCTGCAGATCTGCTGCGGCCAATCTGGGCTGGAGCACAACCGTTTCCGCCAGAAGAGGCCGCTGAGGTGGGGGGCGATGGGCTACGCTTCCTGTCCGGAGTTCCCGCTGTATTGGGCGACAAGTCACTGCCGGGATGCGGCGTGGAAGGCGTGGATTTGTTTCCTGGAGGAGGGACGGGAGGGAGGCCTCCCTTCCCCAGACCCTTGAGAATAGATCTGGTTTCGCTCAACAGCGTGTGGGCACGGTCATGTTGGCCACGGCTCACCAGTGTGAGTGCCCGGGTCAGCATATCAGATGTCAGCAGCTCCATGCGACGCTGAACTATGCTTGGATGCGGGGGGATTGGCGGAGAGTTCTGCCACGCTTTCTTCTGGCTCGAGCTCGGCGGCAACATGGTAATTGCCAAAAGCGAGGGTCGCGGCATATGCTGGAGAGTACCCTCTCGGAGAATATCACCCCAACTCAAGTCAGCCTGCACCAACGGAACCTCTTCCACAGACAGGGTTCTCTCAGCATCATTGTCCATGGAGCCACCCAGAGCCTCCAATCCAGAGACGATGTTGTCCCATGGATCCTGGGGCAGTTGGTCCTGGGAAGCGCTATCGGGCGTGATGACAAGCTGAACCAGGATGTCGCGCTTGTCTCCAAACCTGAGATCGCCGAGAGAAGCTTCTGCGTCTCTTCCACTTGCTCTCTTAGTCATCTGCAACGCTCCGCTAATCTTGTGGAACTTGGCCGGTGAGCCCTCGGGTAGTTTCAGCTTGAGCTTTACATTTTGGTGAGATAGTGATTGAATCGACCCAAGACATCCAGCCAGGCATTCACGCAACATCATCCAATCCTTCACGTAGGTATAGGAGGCTTTGGTCTTCGTTGACAATTCGATCATAGTATCGGGCTTATGGGTCATGCCCAACCCAAAGGAGTGGATTGTAATCCTGCCATTTGCCATGTTAGCCATTTCGAGTCGAGAAGATAAATAAGTCTGTACCAAACTTTTTTCGTTGCTTTCACTTACTTAGCAGCCTCGGCACGAGACACTACGAAGTCCACCGAATCGGCATCCGCCGTAGATGCATCGCTGATGAGCATAATGGTTGCAATTGGGTTGTTGTGTTTACGCTGCATCAACAGGTCCATGGCAACATTGGCTCCTTCAACAACATCCGCGCGATGGCTCTTCTGACCAACAGGTTTTATGGAGGAGAGAATATTTGTCCAACCAGGCCAGGCCTTGGTAGTCATACCGACGATGGGCACTCCGCCTCCGCCAGACCCGAAGGTGACGAGTCCCATACGATCCCGCTCACCCAGCGTATTAACCATGAACTTCAACGCGTCCCGGACCAAGTTAATCTTGACGCCTTGCATAGATGATGATATTGGGACAACAACGACAACGTCGATAGGAACATGTACCGAACCATACGGGTGAGGCGTCTTGACTGCGAAATTCGTGTATTCTGTAGGCGCAGTGGTGACTGACTTGGGCCCCCATGAGGATGTGGTCGAAGACACTCGTTGCGGCCGTGACCGCTGCCACTCAGCCTCCTCATCAGTCTCTGATGTTTCTCCACGATCAAAGTCGGGACTTCGAAGAGGGGACGGTTCAACGGCATTCAAGTCCAAAAGAGCCTGGTTCCACAGTTTTAGCTGGTTTCTGTTGTCGAATCGTAGATGGAACTGCGGCAACTCGGTAACCGAGAGACTTAGAGTTAAAACATTCTCGTCAATAGACCCCGTCTCAGCCACCTCGTTGAGGTGCTTCTTGATGAGAATGCTGCCTTTGAGAGTGCATCGAGAATTTTTCCTAGGAGCGCCGCCATCGTCCCATTGTGGGACCGTCTGTGGCGGCAACTTTTTTTCCTTTACACAGATGAGCATCTCAGCAAACAGGTAGCACTCAAGCTCCTGCCATGACACTTTGTCCTTGCCAACGCGTAGAGTGCCGTACAGTCTCAGGTGTCCAAATCTGCATGAGGCCGATTAGTGACTATTCGATGGAAAAAAAAAAGCAACGTTACAGAATCCCTATCGGATTTCGTTAACACAGGGACATTTATAAAACCCACCTGCTGAAATCCAATCCATGCCAATTGTCAACACGGCTTCGAAGGACTTCAGTCGTCTCTTCCAGAACCTCGGGGGACTCGTACGGAATAAATCGTGGCGCACTCGGCGCCGGGGTCACTGCGCGAACGGCAATCTCGTCGATTTTGGCATTGACCTGTTGTGACTGATGTGGCGAGGGGGTAATATCCTCGGGATCCGGCCTCCACTTATTATCTGCAACCTCAACAGTGACCAAGCAAGTGAGCGTTTGCTGCTGACGAGAACGATTGATAGTCGGAAACTCGGATCGGACTGTCACGATTGGAGAAGGAATAGGGTTACGAGAGATGGTGCGTGGACTGCTGGGTGTAGTTTCCATTGCCTGTACATCGTAGTCGTGGCGCCAGGGTGTGCTCTGCATCGTCTCAGGATATCCACCGGACGAAGCGACCCCAGTTGCCTCGCTGTCACTTCTCGCATGCCTAGATGAGCTGTATCGGTCTGACATTGGCGCTTCTCGACTGTCGCGAAGACTGCTTTTAGTAGTACTCTCTCGCCCACTAGCGCTCTGTTGCTGTGAAGCATGCTTTCTTTGGGAGCTTTCCACGCTTGGTGGCCGTACGGTTTGACTGTCCCAGGTTGGGGTTGGGGTGTGTGTTGATCTCGTATCGCTCCCCGCGGAGCGAACCAGGTTGCTGATTTTGTCTGCATGCCAAGTTAGCACCCCGATCCTAGATTCTCGGTTCTGTGGAGGAAAACAGACTGATGTCAAGGACATTGCCGCCTCTGCTCGTGTCCAAATGAAGCGGAGCTTCGCAGGTTGGGCAGTATTGTCCGTCAAATTCACGTATGAACTCGTAAAAACACGCTTCGTGAGCAACGTGAGAGCAGGAAAACTGCAAAATGCGCTCGCCCTGCAGTGTGTGCTCTAAGGGTTCTTCGCATACGGCACACTCGCTACCGACAAAGGTTCTGTCGCGCCGTAAACGGCTCCTATCAGCCGTACTTGCCATGACGTTATTGTCAATGGCACCGACTCTGCGAGACACAGTACTAGTGCCCGATCGAGTCGAACCTATGGATGAGCCACGGCGATGGCCACCAATACCACGAGGCTGAGGCGGGAACGGTCGATGAGACGAACCTTGAGCAGAAAAGGAATTAGTACAGTCTGTTGGGGTCTTTGTCCAGCCCCCTCTCCAAAATCAAGAAGCAAGCTGCTCAAGGCTTTTTAGGATAAAGCAAAGCCACCAATCAACCATACCTTTGTGAGGCGGGAAAGTCTCGTCCGCGAAAGGCTCGGTACCTGCGTTCACCCGGGGTTGTGACGCAGGTGTAAGACTGGAAGGGTCAATCAAGTCTAAGCCAACCAGCCGAGATACCAGCTGTGAGTCTCCTTCGTCGCAATTTGAGTAATTGGCACTATCTTTCAGTCTTCGATTGGTCTTCAGGACTCGGCTGAACATGAAGATGGATAGGAACCAGGGGCGTGGAAGATGTTAAAGTCGAGTCAGTGATGGGCCAGTGGCAGACCAGCAAAAATGAAACGCTGCGTCTGCTATGATGTTCCTCGACTACAAAAGGACGGCGCACCAAGGTTTGCAGTTGGCTGCGGGTGATGTTTGGTGAAGCAAAAGCCGGGGGAGGATTTCAATTGTACTTCTGGACAGTTCTCTTAGAGTGATCGCAAAGAAGAAACCGAGAAGTAGCAGCGTCGAGCAAAAGCAGGGGAGGAAAATTGTTCGGTTCCGTGTGGCACCAAAATCCAGGATGTGTCGTTTCAAGTCCCTGTATTAACAATGCTGGGCAGAGGATAGCGGGGGAGTCCAGTGCATGATGGGAGAGGCTAGGCCCCCAAGGAAGGTATGGATCGGTCCGGAAGCAGAGGCACTCGAGGCGCAGCACACCAGCACACCGGCACACCAGCGATAGCTGACGAGCAATACTATATATACCCGTAGTCCGTGGAAGGGGTTTGGTGCCACTCCGTAGCACGTTGTTAAAAATTTAGGTACTTGCACCAGGGGGAACGCTTGGGGTGGAAACGTTGCGGCGGCGACAGCTTTTAAACAAGATGCTAACGTTCCTGGGTCTAAGCCGGGGTAGGAAGCTGCTTCGACTTTATTCAGATTTCTTAGGGATTTTCAAGGTTGGTCTCCTAGCACTGTCCGTTATACGCACTAAGAGCGTCGGTGGGGTGAAGAAACGAAGAATCAGGAGAAAGTACTCCGTACTCCGTAGAGTGTCGACGAAAATTCCTTCTGCACTGACAGTCAGTGAAAAGAAAAGGGGCGCCGTTCGTGGGTGTTTTGCGACAATCAAATGATTGCTTTTGCGCGTAACCACAGCCGCGCGTAGACTGATTGCTGGCCGGCTTGAGCCCTGCGACTTGTCCAAGACCCAGGAGGTGCTGCAACAAACCAACTCGGCTCAGGACTGGCTAGCGGGTGTCTGTGTTGTGAGTACGTACTCCGTACTCCGTACAATAAGACCTGTCGTTGTCGTTGGTCAGCTCCTTGGGACGAGTCCCAAACATCAATGTGATGTAATATAATTCATTGTTGAATACTCACCCGAGACACGGAGGCCGGGAGGTCCGATCGTCAAGTAATGTGGTCTGGCTCAAACTGCCCCGCAGGCTTGCGGCGAGACAGAAGACGGCGACGTATCGTCAAGCAGACGGCAGTCTCAGTCTCGGCCGGCCTGAGTGAAGCCGTGTAGAGAAGCGTGCTCTGAAGTTTGGATACTGTCAGGAAAAGAGAGGAGAAAAGGAACGGGAAGAGAGCAGGGGATTAGCTGGGAGATATGGCATTAAGATCAACGGGCGACGAGTCTGGTTGAGCTGGGAGGACAAAAGAGGATTTTGGCCCGGGGGGTACACAGAAGAAGCTCGTCGACCAGGAAATCCAAGCAAGCCAAGCCAAGCCCGAGTGCAAGTGCCACACTGGATCGTTGACGGCTCCGGGGGTGATTAAATCTGGTGTTGGGGGCGTTCGTGGCCAGAGACATGAAGGCAGGGCAGAGTCAGGTACCGACATAATGCTAATTAGTTGCTCCGTGCAGCAACAGAAACAATAAATACCCTTGGGGCAGGGCACTCCATAGATAGTTCGTCGTCGACCGACGGTAGTGAAATGCGCTAGCTTCAGAGGGCATAGGCAACTCTACTTGGGGAGTCAAGGCACAACGCGCTGGATCAAGTGCTAGTACGGAGCAGCTAGACCAGGGAAGGCCGTTCTTCGTCGCTGTGGTCGTCGCGAAGCTCACCCGTTAATGTAGCATGGGCCACTTATGCATCCATCCCTCGCACACACGTATGTACATTAACTTGTGCACCAGTGCATGTCACCTAAATCCTGTATCGTATACCCAGTATAGTATACTCCGTACTACTAGTATGACCTCGACAGGTGCTTCGACAGGTGCTCCGTACAAACAACTTTGAATAGCACAATACTGCGTATGGCTACAGGGAGCCAGGTTGAGAGATAGCATCATCACCACTTGAAGCGGGAATGTCGGCAGACCGTCCAGACTCCGGTCGATGGCTGAGGCGGCATACAATATACCATATCGCACTGCACTGTACGGAGTACTCCTTACGTCAAGTAGGTAAGTAGCGTCAACCTGTAGTATCCCCAAAAGCACGTGCGGCGCTCGTTCCGTGCTCTCTTGCACCATCACGACTGGCTAACAGCTGGTCAGCTGGTGGCATTAATTAAACATTTCCCCAAGGCTCGTGCAACGCACTCCATACTGTACAATATAAGGCCAGTTTGCAAATGCTCCTGCATAGCGTGCTGTTCTCTACTCCATTCTACAGTACGGGGTACGGAGTGCGTTATTGCGGTATGGAATAGTGTACCAACTACGGAGTACATCCTGGCACTCCGTATATGGACATTTACATGCTCCGTACATTACGCGCAATGGCCAGCCAAGTTTGGCGATGCAGGCAGTCTGCAGTAGCCGTCCAACCATCTCCTCCGGGACCAACCTCATCTTTGTCGCGGGTCGACACTTCCGAGTTTGGCTAGCAGGTGGCCCCACCTCCAGTTGTACATATGTACTGCGCTGGCCCACCTGGGCCGTGGTGTCATGGCCTGTCGTGCGAGTTGGCCGCCATGTCGTGGGCTGTCGAGGCTGTCGGGGGACCCCTGATCAGCGGCCGCCCAGAAGCGAAGGTCGGCCGCTTCTTCCCATCCTTGGCCAGCATTCTCAAAACTGCAAAGCACGGTGGATACGCAGCCCCGTCGCTACAGGCACTGGTTGACTAGGAAGGTACTGGGTGGTACTCCGTAGACTACTATTCACATTGAGGCATGGATATCTGGCCAAAATGCCAGGGGCTCGCGAGCATTATGCTGTCGACGAGGTTGGCGTTTGGGCATAATGGGCGAAGATGAGAGAGACGGTATCGCATCGAAAGACTTCAAACTGGCTTAGTTCAGTGTCGCGGAGAGCATAGCTTTAGAGCGAGATAACCTTCTACACGTAATCCTATGAGAATGTTTGTTTCGTAGCGCTAGTGATATGATGGTGTAGCCAAGTTGGCGTTCGATAGAGTGCATATGGGAGCTGAGCAGACGGCCGTGGCTGCCACCAGGTAGGATAAGATTTATGCCAAACAATCGATCCATTGTTTAAATGCTGCATGGCAGCGAATTGCCGGCCTTTCCGTTTCCCAGCCATGATAGTAACTGGACCTGTTTCCGATAGCGTTCATTATTAATCTACATACGGCGTACTTGGCGAGAAAGTACTCCGTCCTATTAATCATATTCCAAGCTCTAAACAACGGCCGCCTTGTTGTACGGTAATACTTTCTTTGTATTGCATTGTAATGCATTGTACCGAGTATTGCATCCATCCATCGTATTACATTGTAACTACGGAGAACGGAGTATTCTTACACGATTTACGGAGCACTCATTGTGGAGTCGATACATGTTTCGCCCCAATTAACCCACATTACGAAGGTAGTCAATCGCGTGTCTCTATCGCGCGAATCTGTCTCCTATTGGTCCAGTGTTCTACGAGCTATCAGTCAATGCAATCTTTTTTGGTGAGACTTCTGTCAATCCCAATTGACTCGCCTCCCTTTTACTAGCGTGACGCCATGATTGGCGCAAGGCAAGCAGGCGAGGCAAAACAAGCACGCATGCATCCCGGCATGGAAAGACTGACCTTGCGATGGAAAGGGTGGTTGGCAGGTTGGCAGGTTGGCAAGCAGCATGTCAGTAACCAGCAGTTGTACGTACACTTAGAAGTACCTACCAAGGTACGGGGGACGCAAAGTGTCTTCCGAGGTTTTTTTACAGAGTACTTGTCTTACTACTGTAAATGCCTGAAGATGTACTCCGTACGCCGTACTCCGTACTCCGTACACAGCTACCTACCTACGTCGTTAAGTAGAATAAATACTTTGATTGCTCTGTACTCCGCACTTTGCTTACCGTGCGTCGAGATTGGGGTCCAAGCTTCCCGATGCCGATGCGAAAGCTACTTACTACTTGCAGCTCACCGGCGTTGTCTTCTTCACTCACGGAGTCAAGTACGGAGCGGACGGCCAGCAGCATCTCGGACGATTCTCGATTGGTACACGGGCGTCGTCGTCGTCGCACAACACACCAACACCAAGTTTCGCCATGTGGGAAAGGTGACGAGCCATACCCAGAACAGCATCACCATCATCACTTGCGTCAGTGGCCGCGTCCAAGCTGCAGCCAACTCGGAGCTCGGTGGCGGGGTTCGCATTATGTCGTGCCCAGGCCGGGGCAGAGTCATGATGCTGACACGGACGAAACAAATTCAGAGTATAGCGGCAGATAGCGTTGTAATTGGACATCACCATCGGCACCTTTCACATCCATCCGACGTGCATGCATACTGATGGGGTTTCGTGGAGTGCGTGCACCTGATTGGGAACGGCGGAGCAACGACGCAGCGACGCGGCGCAGCCGGATTTCGCACAGACAACTGTGAGATTTCCAAGTTCTCTGACGTACGCACAACCTTTGAACATTTTGTAGTAAGCCGCTTTGCCTAACATTGCACAACCGTGTGGCCGGGGATATAGACGGTTTCTCGCGCAAATTTAGCACAGAGTCAAGTATAGCTACTTGTCTGGCTTGTTAACGTGCGCTCCATTGTCTCGACATAGATTTAGCACGGCGTGCATTCATGCAGACGTGTCAACACTGCCTCATACTTTTCCCTCCTGCGCAGTACTCTAGGCATGGATATGGGTGTTGGATGTCTCCATGGCCTGGTCCGGTACGAATACTGCTCCATCGGCAGTTGAAATTGAGATGGACGTCTATCTAGAGTGCCGGATAACACATTCGGTCGTCTCCCCCAGATGTTCACATGTGCAGTTCGTCAGCAGCTCGAACGACTAGGGGTTCGAGAGGATTCCCGGGGTATCCCCGAGGGATTTCGTTGACAGGGTTTACGAGGATACTCTTGTTCGAATACTCTGAACAGGTACTCCGTACGGAGTTCAAGTACGACAGTACAATATGTATTTCCAGTTGAAATTCCTCGCTCAGGGCTAGTGGTTCTAAACCTGGATGGGCCAAATGGGCTGGGTTGCCGACGACGGAAGAGTCGCTTGCATCGCATGGTATTGTACTATGGCCACCTTGCCACCCTGTCCTACCAATGGGATAGGCAATGCTTGCATGTCTATCTTGTTCCTAGCATGGCAGGTCCTTTGTTGTGGCTCACTCACCAGCCCCAACCTTCTCAACTTCTCGAAAGTGTTTCCAACTTTGTAAGCCTAACAAGGATCCAACAGTTAGTTGGTCATACCCACCGTTCAACAACAGCAACAATGCAGATTTAACAAAATAAACGAAAAACTCTTGGCATTGAGTCTTCCGCCGTCGTCCTCTCTGTTAGGAGAATATTGCAATGTGTTATACGATGCGTTCTAAGTAGGATTGAACCTGGCGTTCCTCCAAGTCAACTCCAGCCACTATCAATCATCACTCGCCAAGTCCATCCCATCCATCAATCACGTATCCACCCACGGCTCGGCCGTGAGCCTGCGCTGGGAGCGGCCAACGGCTCCTCATCTTTGCCAATTGCAGTTTAGAGGGAGGGTCATCCCAAGAAAAAAACTCCATAATAATCCGTTCGAAAATGGATGAAAGCGGGAAGAAGGGAGGCTTGCATGTATTGATGGAAAGGCAGCATGGCACAGTCAAAAGTGAACGCGTGACAGCCAACCAGTCTAGAGGAAATCGGAGAGCCACACGGACGTCGAGAATAGTGAAACTCAGGTGCGCCGCATGCTGATAATCAGCAACTGAGGATGCTTGGGTGGATGGTGTAGCTAACTACGCAGCGCCACCAAAATAGCAAAACCCACCTGACTCTCCGGAGTACTCGGTGCAAATAGTTAGGTGATTGTAGTCTGCTCCACAGCATTTGGCACCCTTTCGAGAAAGCTTCCATGTATGACAACGGCAACGGGTGCTGAGCGTGCGACCTGGGGCTGGGGGACACGCCACACCCGCCTCAGTATCCTGCGGAGGCGCCTCAAGGCGTCCCGAGGCGTCCAAAGGCGTCCCAAGACGCCACTTGATAGCTGCCAGCTGACAACTAAACCCAGGCAGCACCACGCCATGGTAAGCGGCAGACTCAATAAGTGGCTTTTTCCAGTCGTGGGCGGTATCAGCTGCTCTACGCGGGGAGCGCAGAAAGAAAGACTAACTCTGTACTCCGTAGAAGTAGAAGACTAACTACTCCGTACTCCCCATACTCTTCCATGGAGAGAGACGGCGTCAGCACTATTCTTGGAGCACACTTCTCGACTCCATGATGCAAGGAAGCTACTCGAAGGCATGGCTGTTGTGCGTCCGTGCACACGCAATGGACGCTACCGTTCATACAATTTGTCAAGCCCAAAGGAGGCTTCGGGATGCAGCTGTTATAATTGACCACGCTCCCTGATCAATATGGGGGTTCCAAGCTTGTGGCGGTAGACTATCGGGTACAGGCGTCAGCTTCAGCCATGCTGGGATCCAACATCCCCGTCCTTGGGGGGGGAGGGTGTTGGAGTTGCCAGAGCAAGATACAACCGACAGTCCTGCTTCCTTTGATGGCGCGGATAGAAGTTCAATTTGTTACGAAGACGGTAAGGCTGAGTGAATGCCACCCATTCCACATTATGTGCATGCCGCGAAGTACGTTTGGTACGCCGACTAACTAATTCTCGGCCCAAGAGTTAGGCAGCACATCCTGAAACGCAACTTGTTAGGGCTGGCAGACTATTAGAGCTCTTGCGCCGTACATATTGTGAGAGTGGCTGATAAACCACCTGATGTTATTCGGACTAGTAACTAGCAGCATGCAGTGATGGCCTTATTCAGTTGCATCTATCGACCTCGACGCGTTTCACTAGCACAGCGTGGTTGCGTACTTTGCGTTTTGCTTAGAAGTCTCTGCGAGCAGTTTGCGATGGAGGCACCAGGATGCCGAAAAATTACGGCTCCTTGGCAAAGACACGCAATTAGACCAAGTATGGCTGGATGGTTAATTTGCAATATAACTTGGTTGTTGATTCATAGTGCCAACTTCAACCTCCATTGGCAATCAACCTCCTCGTTATCCAACTTCGACCATTCTACTCCGTACTCCGTACGGCCACAGTTCGCAATGCTAGTACAGCGAATTCAGCCTGCCTTGCAGCAGCAAGCTTGTTTTTTACGCCGTCAATTCACTGGTACGGAGTACATGCATTCGCATTTCACAGCCAAATCCGGCAGTCCAGTTGCGCTGTGTGAGTGATAGAAAGGTAAAGTGTTTCAGTGACAATCGCTGATCAGGTGGAGTTTATGAGTATCGAACTTTGGGGCAAGCACATATGCCCAGTTTTGAGACATCGTTCTACCAGGAGCTGAACGAGTGATATTCCTGTTTTTCGGTGATCCAAGCTTAATGGGATCCTGGCCTTCTTCAAGTTTCCCAACGTTTCCCTGGATTCTCTCTTTGGCTGCTGCAATGCACCTGCCCATTTGGTACACAACCCCTCTGCCTTCTCTCCAAACGTTATCCACATCCACATCGTACCAGCTTGCAAGATACGAAAGCACGAGACTCGTTTCTCCATTTTGCACAATTCCTGAATTCTTGGTACGAGGTAATGTTTTTACCTGCACTCCATACGGAGTACTAACTAGCAAACTGGTAATCGCCCAGTCTATGTCCTCCCCACCAAGCGCGGTCCAGCGCTCTGTCCAGGACAAGGACTAGGACCAGGTGCCCAACTCGTCAGCCAGGGTTTGTTCAGATCACTCAAACTCCAGGCTATTGTGCAATATTGTACTCCGTACAATAATTATTCTTGCCCAGCAGTGAATCCAACCAAACAAATGTTTTCGGAAATTGGTCTCCCTGGAGGACAAATTCCCCCCACCCCGTATCGAGGCGAGAAGCTCCAGGCCTCGCAAGTCTTGGTTGCTCGGCTTAACAGACAGTCGAATTCCGCGATCTGCATGAGAGAAAGACCCCAAAAGGCACAAGCTTAGCAATCGAAAATAAGCCAGGTCGGTTCCAGGAATAAGCAAATGTTGGGAACGATGGCGTTGCGTCGGCACTACAATACAGTTACAGTCAAACAGTTTCTACAGTTTAAGTAAGCCACCACCCATGGTACGACTTTAGGCAGTTCCAACAGAAGGCATATCCCGAACTCCATCCTTACCACGGAGTATTGCGTGCATTGTATGGATGGGTAGTATTAGTTGGGTGCATAATAGACGATTGCTATTGCATTCGACTGACGTCTCAACACAGACGTGGTTCGCTCTCCCGGTAACTACTACGAGGGTCACCCCTGGAGTAGTCCGGATCAATTAATCACTTGGGATTCTCCACACAAAGAGGCGCCCGACGAGCTAGCCGGTGGGAAAAAAACGTGGTACCGACAGATAGATACTAACTACTTAATGAACAATACAATACTCCGTATTCCTAACTTGACCAGATATAGCCGCGGCCACGGCCCAGCGTAGCACGTATGACGGGCATTGCAATCTCTTGTGAGAGCTGCGGAAATAATGTTGTATTTTGTTGCCTCGCAAGCGGCGACAGTTGCGTCTGACGGGGCATAAACTGAACATTTCGCTCTGCCCCTTAATGGCAAGTCCCACAGAGAATGAGAACGGCGAGCAAAAACTAGTGATAATACGAGCATGGCCAGAACCAAGGGTTCCGGTTCATGAATCAAGCGAGGCTTGTAGCTGGGTCGTTGGCCATTTCGCCCAGCCTGCCTTATCAAAATCTGGATGTCGCCCCCGTTCCCCCCCCCCCCCCCTTTGGCCCATCTAAGCTCCACAAAGGCCCCTGGCTTTGGCCGCATGTCAAAGTTGAACGAGCCCTTGATTGGCATTTACAGGTGCGACAACTAGTTAGTTTATTAACTGCAATATATTTCGGGAAGAAAAAAAGACCCTTGCCTTGGCCGGCTCGCACCCTCCCAGCCACAGCCACGCGCCCAGAATCATCATCGACTTTTGACACTGTAGCACTTCCCTTATAGGTACATGCATGAGACGATCAGCTTTGTTCTCTGTGGTGGGGGGAAAGGGGGGGACCCTGCATTATTGTACGTATGTACTCTGTAATGTGCGTATTATAACTACCGTTCAGTCGCAGACTTACGAGATGTGGACATCTTCCCGAAGGCGGTTTGGAAAATAAAAAATCTGGCCGTTGTTCCCACACAGTCTTGCCCAGCCAGCTTCTGCTGATCTTGGTGTTCGGCTTCCTCCGACAAGTGGCGATGCGGTGGAGGTGGCATGGACAAGCGGACAAATGGGATCGCGTCGCTGCCATCCAAACGATCAGGCATGGCATTGATTGTGGGTGGGCCGCCCTGAACATGACGCCAGAAATGTCAGGAACCAAATGTTGCCACACAGCTAGTTTTGCAATGAAGCATCGCAGAGTGTATTAGTGTGTGGGTGAGCGAACGTGTGTGTCCCTCTCTGTCGGTTATGTCCAGCTTGTAATAAGAGTCTCTTTGTTCGGGATGGAAGTTACGGATTCGAAGTTACCATGTGAATCTGAATGACCTAGGTTTTGACCATATTTCGGTAGTCAATCTTGCGTTACACCGATTAACTACTCGGTACTGTGTGTTCCGTACCAAGATCGAGGGGCTCGTTCTGCATACGGAGTAGCCGTAGCTATTCAGTTTGGTTAGGAGTTGGTTAGGAGTTGGTTAGGAGTTGGTTCGATTGGGGTTTGTTCGGGAGTCCAACTGAAACAGGCTAATTCCTCAGCGTGTGGTTACTGCCACCTACGCACTCGTCTTGTTTCGGGACTCGTCCGTGATTTCACCTGTAGGGTAGGGTAGGGTAGGGTGGCATGGGAAAGATATCGGCCGACAGGGACGGCAATACTCCGAACTTTGCACAGTAATAGCGACGTTGGGGACCTCCCTCGCAGTAGGCTTCAGTGCTCCGAGCTTTTGCACAGCAATAAATTGACGGACTCTCGCGGGATAGCCTCACGGGATGCACGAAGGGGGGGCCTTCACGTGGCCGATTGATTGTTCACCAGATGCTGTCTGCAACTCCCCTCCCCCCCGCGATCGACATCCAGAAGATAGTCATACACGCAATGCTAGAAACATCCCGGCAACCACCTCGTCACACCCTCAGCTCTCCATTAGCAAAATGCAACCGCAGCAGCTGCACCACGGAACAATCTGTTCTGGCGCCACGAGCTCAGCTCGATCAACAGTTTAAGTTTAGCCTTTGGGAGAAGGAAGAGGCTCGGCCGGCCGCAAAGTAGAATCGTTTTACCTGGGCATGCCGTTCGCTCCTCCTTCCTCCCCTTCCCCACCGTCCGTGTTTCCAAAGCTGTTTGCCGCGAGCACCCCGTATCTTCCGATGGAATTGTAGATTACCAGTGCTTTTGGAACAAGGCTATCTGCAATAGGAAGGTCGTCAGACTTTAAGGTGAGGCGGTGGTTGGCGGCGGCGGCGAGGGTCAAATGGTCTGGAATACTCGTTGAATGGCCGGCCCATTGACGAGATGTAAAGGCTGCACGTTGCGTTACGCATAAATGACAGTCTCGTCTGCAGTGGCTGGAGCTGCATGAATGCTTCTCAATTGGTGTTGATGTGGTGTAATATGATACAAAAGATGCGTAAGATGAATAAGATGCGCAAAATGCATAGATGCGTAAGATGCGTAAGACGTGTAAGATGTGTAAGATGCATAAAATGCGAAGGGCGTGTAAGTGCAGTGTTTATATCATCATCTCAACTAGTCCAAAAAACAAATAAACAAATAAAAAGAGGACACAAATTAAAAAAATACGTAGCCGCAAACGCCATAATGAACAAAGCAACACCGTGATTTCCCATGCCAAAAGAACACCCCCAAGCCATACCATGCTCTACTTTCTGAAAAACCCCGCGGATCGATTTCTTACTGGTTCTCTGCCCCTCTTAAGCAGCAAATCCTTAGAGCTCTTAGAATACCTCTTCACCTTGGGCGCCAACCTCTCATCCTCACTCCTGGACACCCTGTAGATTGTGTTTCCAATGACTTCATCCCGCGGCCCCCTACTCTCCCTTGTCAACCTCTTCTCAATAGATGATACTTTCCGCTTGTGGTTGGGACGAAGGTCTGTTTCGTCGTGCACATCATCCTCATCTTCGCTAGAGGATGAATCGGTGAGGAACTCCGCGGGGAGAAGATTGGGAATCTCTTTCCTCTCTGCGCGTTTTCTCCCAGAAGCCACAGTAGCGGCGGCTTTGGATTCCTTTGCCGGGCTGGTGATCTCTTCTTGTGCTTTGCGCTGTGAAGCCTGCTGCTTGAAGAGGGCGTCTCTTTGCTGGCGCTTCTTCTTATCGGCTGCCGCTTGTCTGAAAGTGCGATGTTAGCATATATGCGAACAGTGCTGTAAAAGCACTCAAAGAGGAGCTCAAGAAATGAAGCCGATTTCAGGTTGGAAGTGTTTTGGGCGCAGTCTATAAGGCACGCAAGAAAAGACATACTCTTGTGCAGCTTTCTGAGCCGTCTGAGCAGATTGAACCATCTCCTTGGCCACCTTTGACGTGGATACCGCCTCAGGAGCTGCATCGCTATCATCATCGTCCTCTTCCGCTGCCGTAGGCTTCACAAGCTGCTCGGATCTGGCTGCAGGAACCACAAGCTCCTGGTCAGCATTGCCGTCGTCATCAAAAGTGACCACATTGCTCTTGGGCTTCTGCTCGTCCGTTGCTGTTTCCGGGCTATCCTCTTCTTTTGATCGCACGGGGAGCATCTTTTGGCGCTTAGTACCAGTAGCAGTAGCAGGAGCAGTGACAGTAGCAGGAGTAGGCTCTGTGGGTTTCTCTGATTCGCCAGATTGAGAAGTCTGCGCGATGGCAGCTTTTCTTTTGCGCGTCTGGACGGGCATAGTGAGAATGATGTATTCTCAGTGAAATCTCACTGACGGATGAAAAAATATGAAGCGGCCCAGGCGAGAAGACGTCGACTTCCACAACTTTAGTCAGAGAACGGGTCTAGCTTATGCTGCGATGCTGTCTCACAGATATTGCTCTTTCTCAATTATGCAGCGGAAAATATAGCGTCAAAGCTGCCAAATGATAGGCTTTGCCTGTTCAAATCTTGAACTTTTTTTTCAATATCAAAGAGAAAAAAAGTTGAGTGGATCACGAAAACGGGATGGCAGTTGAGTTTGGCGGGTTTCATTGGCTGGCGGCTTCAGTGGGGACAGAAGGGTCATGGAGTAACTAATTGGCGGACGTACGGTTCGACTTCAACTCGGGTTTCGTTGAATGCCATATATGGGCAAATTGGCAGAACTTGTTTGCCTTGAACTTTCATTTTTGTGCAAAGTGGTCCATCATTATTTTATGACTTGATTGTATATATTAGGCAGTTCAGCGTGTCTGGTGGATGAGCGGTAACTAATTAATAGCCCGGAGACTGATCTCACCAGAGCTCCCCCCCCATCCGTCCTTCATCTCATCATCTCGACCACACATGCCAAGATGGCTGCAAGGCGAGCTCCAAGGCTATGTACTCTCACTCACACTCACAAACACATTACTGCTGCTATATCAGCCCTCTTTCCCACGCAATCCATTCACCACTTACCTGCACCGCATGACCAAGTCCGCCCCTACGCCAGCCCACCCTCTCGAAAGGCCAAAAACCCCCCTCCCTACTCAGAAGTTTTCGACTTGTCCCAAATCCCACTCAGTTCCGTCGAAAGCGTCATCTCCCGCAACGGCGACTCATTCCAGCACCTCTCGCCCTCTGAATACTACGCTGTAGCGCAAAAGTTCGCTGCTGCCATTAAGAGAGGCTCGAGTCCCTGGGCAATCTCCACCACAGGCAGTACGTATCTCCAATTCTCAGAGAGAGGAAAACACAGCTCTTCGTCCAAGGAACAAGTAAAAAAAAAAAAATTCTCTAACAATTATTACCTAGAAGATGCTGTTTCGGCGGATACCTTTCACACAGTAGCATGCATCATGCGCCAAATCTCCTCCAAATCAGCAGACGCCTTCGCCACAGCCCTCTGGTCATCCGCATCCGAAATGGGATATCGTCCCTCCACGCTCTCCCTTGCAAGACAACTCATCCGGTCTGGAGCGTACTCTCGCATCCCGCAGCTGCGCAAGGTCGAAGCGCGTTTCAAGCAGCTCGTAGCTGGTGGTAAAGACGCGGATGCACTGACGGCGGAAGGGGAGTTACTTTTCGAACAGGGCAAGCATGACGCTGCGGTGGCAATGTTGAGGCGTGCTCTTGCAAACAAGGCCGACTTCGAATGGCGGCCTCATTGTGAGTTGTGTTTGGGAAAGGCGCTGATGAGGCTCGGGAAGGCTGATGAGGCTCGGGGCTTGTTGGAGAGGTTGGCGGACGAGGGGATGGTGGAGGCCGATGCCGAGTTGGCGGAGTTGGCGAGGAAGGGCGGCTTGGGGGTGGAAGAGTTGGAGCAGAGGCTATATACAGGTGGTTGTAATGGGAGGAGGGATATGTTCACGAGGTTGTCTGAGTTGGCGTTGGAGAAGGGGAGCAAGAAGGATGGCGAGGGGAGACTGTGGGCTTTGGAGTGGGCTAAGTTGGCGGATTCGCGTGTTGAGTATTGACAGATTATATGTATTCTCGAGATCTCCGTGTTGAAAGCATAGTGACTGGATTTGCAGATCAAGACCATCGAAGTGTATACTACAGTGTAATGCGTACTACAACCAACGTACCATACCCCAGCCGTATGGTAGGTACTACGGACGACAATTTGTACACCTGTCTATGTTTTCTGCTTTTTGGACACCGTCGCTGAGCTCGTCTTTCTCGGCCTCTTGTCTCCCACCCCATCGTCTTCATCGCCCTCATCAGCATTCTCACCATCGTCACTATCGAACCGACCCTGAACTTCACCCTGTCCCTCAGGAAACAATTCTCGCCAGCCGCCATTCAACACGGTTTCGTCATCTCCATACAAACCAACCTCGTACGCCTTCTTCATCGCGGCAATGCACACGTTTCGGCGCTCACCAAAATCGAACATGGGCTTCGGATATGTGCCCTTGCCGATAGCATTCGATAACCCGTCGCCGGTTACACGAACGCCGGCCTTCTTCTGGTCCTGGATTGGTGCTCTCCATGGCTCGTATATGTACTTGGCATCCAGGTCTTTGAGTTCCGGCACCCATTTACGAATCAAGGCCCCGTTCTTGTCCCACTTCTGACCAAATGTAATGGGACTGTAGCACCGAAAATACTGCGAGAAGAAGGCGGTGCACGATAACCACTGCCAGTTCCCGGCATTACAGGCGGGTTCGTGGTCAAGAAGAAACTCTTCAAAAACGTCGGCCCCTCGCTCCCAATCAACGTAACACCCTCCTCTGGTCAGGAAGCACGCTACACTATGCCGGCCAAGGTGGTGTATCCATCCATCATGACGGAGCTGACGCATGAGTGCGTCAATCCACGGGAACCCGGTGACGCCTTGCTTCCATCGCCGGAACCATCGCTCAGCTTGGTCGGAGTCTATGTGATATTCGCCAGTTGATAGCCCAGTGTCTGGGTCTACTTTTGACGGCAAGTGCCAAGGAATGAATCGACAGTGTCGATTTCCAGCCGTCTGATGGAAGTTCACACCAATAGCTGCCTGTGCGGCAAAGTACATGTCGCGAAAGATCAGTTGGCCTGTTAGACTTACCGGAGGGGTGGACGCTCCCTTGCCGTATGAGTTGACGACGTCTTGAACACGCCAGTAAAATTCTCTCACGGAGAGGGCGCCAAAGTGAAGGAATGGCGAGAGCAGAGTGGTCGATTGGGGGTCAAACAGCGCCGGGCTAGTTTTCGGTTTCTCGAAAGTAGCCGTGTACTTGTTGTCCTTGATAATTGCGTCCAAATTCTTCAGGGCGCGAGTTTCGCCGCCTTTGTGAGGAGTAGTAGCTGGAGCAAACCCAAGTTCACCCAACGTTTCAATGGCAAAGTCGCCATTGGGGCCGGCAATGTTCTTGTACCCAGTGTCGTTCCCCTTCCGCGATTCGGCATTGATATCTGGCTTCGCATGTGGCCGGTCCTGCTCAAAGTCGAGGGGCATCTCGCCAGGGTCAGGGAGATGCTTCGGCGGTGGAATCGGCCGCGGCACATCCCCAATCTTCTTTGACGCGGAGAGAAGCGACGTCATTGACATGGTTGGCTTACCGCCATGCTTGGTGACAACATCCTCAGCATCCCACAGCGTCCTGCCCGATCGAATGATGACCTCTACGCCAGCCTCCTTGGCTGCCCTTGCTACGACTTCATCTCTCTCACGGGCGTAGGAGTCAGTATCCTGTTCAAATACCAAATGCGTGACGTTCCAGGCTTTGAAAAGCTTGGGGAACAGGGTCTGCGGGCCTTCGCGAAGCACGAAGAGCTTTGACTTGTGGTTCAACTTGGTGATGGAGTCCGAAAGATCGTTCTGGCAATCCAGCCTACGGGGAGAGAATTCAGTGGCAATTCTCAAACAGGTACAAAACCAGCGGAAAGCTTACAAAAACTGCCACCTATTCGTGCCACCTCTGGCCCTATACACGTAATGCGGATCCCAGGTAAAAATCGGCCATAAAACCGCGGGTTCCAGATCCAGCGCAGCGTTCAAAGCTGGGGAATCGTGCAGTCTCAGATCAGTGCGGAACCAATAGATGACTCTTGGTTTGCTCATGTTCACGGTTCGTCTGTTTTGTTTGCTAAGCGGTTTCTATCGGATCTAAGACGTTGGTTTTTGTTTGCTTTTCGAAATGGAATAAAATTACCGTCTTCTCAATTAAATTACAATGAAACCACGCCGAACCGCTGGCTGAAAGGAAGGTGTGGGCTGGCTAAGACATGCTGCTTGCAGAATCTTGTCCTTGAAGCTCTGTGGCTCTGTGGCTCTGTGTAGTAGTGTATTGATGTTTGGCTACGAGCAAAAAGCAAAAACACAGCGTCATGATGTCAATGATATTAGCCACAGTCAAAAGGTGGGCTGGGGCTAACATCTAAGACAGCGAACGGGAGAGATCCACCCCCACCGCTTGGGCGAGCAAGCAAGTTAGTTGTTTGGGGAAAACAAGACAAGCATGATTGCAATTTGAGACAAGCAGGATAAACTGCATGGGGTAACAATGAACCGGTGGAATACGGATATTGCAGCTGTTTGGGAGATGCTCGGAGTGCTGGTGATGATACTGGCGATGATGCTTGCGCTGGTTATTTTGAAAGGCAACGGACTACACGGAGGAGGAGCGTTGCCAAAATGACACAGTCTGGGGCGGCTGCTTATAGCAATAGGCGCAACGTAATAACAGGAACCTTGTGTTATGCACAATAGGCGCGCAAACTAGCACTGAGTACGGCATACAATGCGGATTAAAGAATTTGTGCAATGCGATTGGACAAATACCGATGTCGCCCATTGTTTGTAGCAGCAGCACCTTGTATTGCAGTGCAAGATGCCACCGCTCCAAGGCGTTCCAAAGGTCAGTCCATTTGCCCAGAAGCCTAGGCATTCGGCCATCCCTACTGCGTACGCCTTACTCCGTACAATATTGCATTTGTACGTGCCAAATTTCAGGCTCATGGCCCTTGCGATACAGAGCATCTGCGAACGGAGAATCATGGCGGTGCTATACTGTCAAGAAGCAAAAGCCAGAATTAAGCAAGACAGCAAAACAAGCAAATAAACAAACAAACAAACAAACAAACAAAACAAAAACAAAACAAAACATACTAGTACCACCGTTCCTCCCATACACTAACTATCTCAAGACTCCACGAGAGGCTTTTAGGTGCTCCGCATCCAGGGCATCGCCCCATGGCCAGAATCCACCACCACTACTAACCAGGTTTTCCAGTCTTCCTGACCCCGCGAGATCCATACTATGCCCGTCATAAAACATCCAATATAGGTCGATGAGATGGTTTCACACTACGGAGTACAATGATAGGAAACAAAACGGCTTCATGTCAGTTAATGTTGACTCGCCAAGTAGGTCGATCCCACTCGAACGCGTCATACTGTACTCCGCATGTATTGAAGCTTGTTTGTCGTCGAATTGTATTGTAACAGTTGAGACCTGCAACCAGAACCGCGAGACACGCTCATGAACATGTTCACAATCGCCCGCCAGTCCCAAGGATGAACTTGTCTTACACCTCCCTTTGGCCGCGTGCACTAAAGCTAATAAGATGTGTCTTACTATGTTTGTGTGCCCAGCCAAATCAGCAACCCTGCCGATCGACAATCATCGAGACTGTGCTGCAGAGCTATACTAACTAAGTAACTACCTGTCCCGCTTGCCCTAATTAGTGCACTATATAGCCATTGTACTTCGTTTTGGGTTGAATTTCTTCACCTTATCGCACCACCGTGACGCGTCGCTAGCTCAGTAAGTCGCGTCGAGGAGTGGTTGAGCCGTCGGTTTGAAATTGAATGCACAACACCGTCTTGTTACTTAGTGCCAATTGCGTCGGACTGGTGGCAACATTGGTGGTCATGACTATTTGAGTACGGAGTGGTGAAGAAACAGATCAATCTATGCATTCAAAACAGAGCTGCTGGCTTGGCATATGGGAAACGCTGCGGAGATTGACGGGGGAAATGAAGTAAAATGAAGTACTTGAAGCTGTGGCACAATGGCCTTGTCCTTAGCTGAATACCGTCTGGATCGTAGCTGCTGCTGTAGCCGCTCTACGGAGCAGATTTTGCATCCAATTACTCCGTACTTACCAACCGCCTGCTGCAGGTACATTTGTGTGTACAAGTGACTAATGTGCCATCCGTAAGCCTTGTCCTCTCTAGTTATTGCACGGCGTATAATAAATGGAGTGGGGGCCAATATGGCTTGTTTTCTCCGGCTTCTGCATCTACCTAATAGCAAAAGGCGAGCTTATTGATCATCAGCCTTGACTGGGCGGCGAATCCTGATGTCAAATGGGCAATCTGGAACTAGTGCGCGCACTCTGACCCAAGCCGCACTAGTCCGCCGCCGTTGGCATTTCTGTTAGCTCATTAACTAAGAGGCATATGATATGACGGTCCACGGCGAATATTTTATGCTGCTTGAGCACTCCGTACTAACATAGCAGTTACTTGCGAAAAAACACAAACAAAATCAAAGCCAAAGCTGCAAATGCTGGGCCGACAATGCCAGCTCGCCAGGGTCGGGCCATGGTCTCAAAACATGTTTGCGGATGGTACTGGCCTAGAGCCCTCTTCCATTTGAGATGGCATAATGTAAATAGGCATAGCACCTTGCAAGAGCCTCAATGTCTGGAATTATTAGCGCAAGGGATGTTGGCCGCCCGGCAACAACGTGGTTTCGCAGTCCAAGTGGGCTCAGCCCTTTGGTACTCCGTATTTGGCTCAGATGGCCCATCTGAGATGTCTCTGGCTGTCTAAGTCCCCGGTCGGTCCTCCATGTCAAATTCGCATCTGGGTAATAGCCCATGCGAGGTCCGCTCTCCGGTTGTTCCACTGCCGCTCGTTGAAGTGTTTCACGATAATATTTTTTCGCTCAGTTGAGAAGAGAAATCACCTCACCCCCGGCCTTTGTCAAAGCAAAGGGGGTGGTGATCTGTGCTTTTCGTTTTGTTTGCAGACAAGTATTCCGGTTCTGTCGAACGCTGGCCAGCCAGGGGGTGTTTGTGCGTGTAACAGGATGTATGAACGATCTTGATTGAGCCCTAGCCCCGTCTGCCCCTGCCATCAATGAGCGTTCTAGCCTCCGGGATTCATTTATACGCAGCAGACACAGATTCACATGGTGCAGTGCTGTGCTCCGTATCGCGTGTATCACTGACTCCTCCTGGCCCTCCCAATCGGACGATGAGGGTGCTGAAGCGTCGAGATGATGGCTGACCACCCAGCAGGGTGGTGCTTGTCTCTTACCCCTGTTTGCCCATGTCTTTAGCAAGCCTTCCGGCGAGCCCACCTTCACACACGCGCAAGTGCATCCTCTTTCCAAGAAACAGAGTGCTCCCTACTGGTAGTCGTGCCTTCGTAATGCCAGCCGCCCTCCGTACTCCGTGCACTACAAATAGTAGCATGGCAGTTCGGAGGAGCTCTGAGCGAGAGCAGCCCCGAGTTGAAGTGCATGGATCAGTATTTGATGCGGGCAGGCGGACGGACGGACGGATGAGCACAGCTGCGGGTGCAGTACTCCGTAGGTGTCCAAGTGTTCAGGTGTAGATGTGCCGAGTCAACCAACTTTCATTGGCCTCTTCTCTCTCTCTCTCGCACTCTTGAGGGAGCGGCCAAGTGCAGCCAGTTGCCGCGATTTGACAGTTGCCAAACAGCTGTCAGCCAGGTGCCAGCCAGAGGTCAAGCGAACGCCAAAGCGGTACATTGGCTGGTTCAGCCTAATAGACAGACCCCTGCTCTGCGCTCTGCTCTGCGCTCTGCTGTGCCCTGCTTGCCTGCCCTGCTCCCCCATATGCAAGGAAGCCTGTTCCTTGCAATATGGATGTGGATTCGCATTGTTGGCTCAGATCCCAACTGGTCCAAATTTCAACGACATGCATGCATATCATTTGCTTGCACTACGCGACTCGTTCGATGATTGGGGCCTTGACGCGTTTCTTACGATACCGTTGAGGGTTTTTATTTCAATTTATTTTACGGAGCAGGACAGGCTTGGCTGCTTTCGATGTTGCCTCCGATTGCACTTTTTATTCATGATTCATTTCCGCTTCCTTCCCCAGCTTCCCCGTCTTTCACACGTTTCTCATCTACATTCACTGTTGTGTGCGTTGGACGGGCCACCACAAGTCGTGTTAAAACAACTGCCACCCTCAGCCACCTCATCTATTCTGCATTCCACAACTCTTTCCCATATCTATCGACCCGGGATTGACGCGAGGATATCGCCCCTCTTTCCTTCGTGACGATTGTTAGGCTACACCACAATCCATTACTTACACTACGCAGACCCCGCTGAGAATCTCTTCAACGGTAACGGCCATACCAAACCGCCTACCATTGTCTAATGAAACGACATGCATCAATTTGCTGACGGAGTCGACAACTACTGAAACATAATCCTTTCCATCAATCAGCTTCATACATCCAGATTTTGCTATAAATTCGGCGGCCCTTATCAGTCCTCGTTAATTGGCTAGTCGACCTTGATGACTTCCACCTACACGCAATTTGAGGAGGAATTGGGACGACTCAGCGACAACAAGGCATTTCATTCAAGCCCGCCGAGACGCAGAGTCCATACTTCGGCGAAAGGCAACCTCAAACTACATTTTCGCCGGTCGGGGTTGACCTTATCCTCACATATTCTCAACTACTTCCCACATAAAAGACGTTCGGGGCCCGGCAAGGCCAGCTGAATTGTCCCATGGCGCCAGCTGGGCTTCCCATCATTTTCGCCGGATCGTTGGCTGCACTAGCTACGTCCACGACGATATGTCTCGAAATTATTTCTTGCATCAATGCTGAGGGCAGCTCATCACTCATTGCGGCATGCAGTGCCGCTGCTGCACTTGAATCTACCGCTTTGCTCATACTCGGTGCACTTGGCATAGTTGATACCTTACATACTGGAATCCCCTCATCCTGGTACTCTACAAAGTTGGCTTTCATCTTGCAACTCTTTGCTTGCATAGCAGCGGCAGCTGCCTCAATTGTAGCTCTTGCTTTCTTACAACAATCAACTTCAGAAACCCAAGGTGGTGGTTCCATCGACATCAGACGAAACCTACTTGTCGGTCTAGCGATAGCTCTGGCCCTCGCTGCCATTCTGCAATTTGGTTTCATCACTTTTCATTTTCTTACAAATCGCGATATTACCCTTGGATCTACATCCTCGTCCCTACACCCCGACGAAGACCGGCGAAACGTGCATGTCAAAGGCATTCGATACAGCCAAACACATCCGATACACCAGATCCAAGAAATGACATCCGTCAGCAGCATCGATTCGGTCGTCCCTTCCGAGAAGACCAGTATGGGACCGATTGACTTACTCAGGTCTTCTGTATCTCAGGCAATTCGGCCAACCTCCTCGAGAACCAGGCTACTGGGATCTGAGCGACGGCCGCGACTTTCTCTGGATTCTATCCCTACTCGTACTAGTGCCGAGACCTCTTTTGATTGTTGGGATACATCCTCCGTGGATGCTCACAATCGGCAGGTTGTTATGGACATGTCATTTCCCTCAGCACTCAAGAAGGCCCTTGAGACAATTCCCGCAAGCCCCTCAGAGAGTGTTGCACCTAGCCGATCTGACACTCCGGTGGACGCGGAGTACTTGGAGCCACCTCGAGTGTTGCAGAGGATGGAGAGCTATAGCTCCAGTCTACACTCCCAACAGGAGTCAAATCGACTGACACCTAGCAGCTCTGCGAATGAGCTACACATTCACCCCCTCTTCCGGTCCGACTCTCCCACTCCACCGCCCGCTGCAACCCCTGGTACTGTCGTCCTCGCTGCCCCAAATGCTGGGCAAGTCATTTCCCGCCGTGGAAGCCACCAGTCTCTCCAGCGACTCCGGAGCGGTAGCTTGCCCGTGGGACGTAGCCCACTCACGCATTATGCAAGCTCCGAAAGTATCCAGCCGCAGCGGAAGATGAAAGACGATGGAGACGTTGGACGGAGCACTTCAGGAGCACGAGGGGAGAGAAAAATGACACCACCTGTTCCTGAGTGGCTGCTAAGCCCATCTATGAAGGCCAGTTTAGAATCTTTTAAGGAACAGGACGACGATGGCGAAGCCGAAACGAGGCAATGACTGCATTTTGCCAACTAATGTATAATAACGAGCGAGGTTTTGATATGAACGACTTTATGCGAAACATTTTTTTTTTCATTTGTATGGGTACTGGAAAATATAGATAAGGCACGGATATCAATCTCTGATATGCATATGTCCGGCAGACATATTTTGGGATTGTACAAACAGCTCGGCGTTGTATTTAGACATGAGCCAGATATTCTAGGTGGGCTTGCTGGCAGGGACGACGGAAAGAAGCCAAAAAATTCAATGATACCACATCTACTATACAGAGAAAATTTGTTACATTTTATATTTTCCTGGTAGTTCGGAAGCTTCCCGGCTCCTTAGTCCATGTAAGCACAACGTGGTGTTTTTACGAAGCACACAAAGTTAGACGCTTCCATGAATACACGAGCAACTGGCAAACACCCGAGTTGCGTAACAACTCCATTGACTAGCCTCATCAGATCCGCATCTCTTGATTCGATTGTACAATACTCCGTACACAACTACAAGTCTCGATTTACGATATGACGCACGACCAGGCACATGTCTCTAGACACATATCATCTACGGAGTAGTCAAGCTCCTCTCGCCACGGCCCCACATAATTAGGGCCAACGCCAGCGACGATGTTTCTACCGCTGTCTATTAGATTCTTGAGTAAGTGCCATCAAGAGTACTCCGTACCTGGAGAGAGAATGTTGGTTCAAGTCCATATTCACAGGAAAATTAAATGTTAACTTTGACCAGCTTTTAAGAATTTCGCTTGTGTCATACTTTGTTCTGAAGCAAGAGTTGAAGCAGCTAACGTCGCCCACCCACTTACCAGACACACCCACTTTCCGGACACCTTAAGCTGCTGATGTGTGCCTTCCAATATCGTCACATTCGTCAGCATCATGAGTTGAAAATAGTAATATTTGGTGTATTCTAGCTAGCAAGCTGCCACTCGTGACAGAGGTCTTCAAAAGGAGTATTGGCAATCGCGGTTGCTGCTGCAATCTGCGCTGGAAGGCGCTGGCAAGCCTTTTCAACATCTTTAGTATTCGCGAATTTTTTATTAGGGTTATGTTCGACCTTCTGCTTCTTCCTTAGTTTGTGGGCATCAAATTGATGCCTTAGATCCCGGATTTCCTGCTCTGCGCTTACGAGCTGGATATTTTTATCGTCAATTCGCTTCTGGATCTTCCGAAATAATTAGCGAACTGTTAGGTCTATCTGACTAGGAGGAATAACTCGGTCAATTAGTTTCTGAATACGACTGCCGCGCTGAGGGTCTTAAGAAGGTCTTCCTGCTGCTTTTCAGGGATTTAAGGCGTTGCTTGAGGCAATTGTTGAAGAGGCTTATCAGCGGATGCTAGTAATTTAGATAGAAGAGGTCTTGTCACATTGACTGGCCAAAGTCCCGTAGCTGTTGCGTATTAGATAGCTATAGCTAGCACAGGCTACTCGGGTCACTCACGTGTACAACAATCTAACATCTCACTTGTGCATTGCTTTGTTTCATTCACGTGCATCTTACACCTTATAACTAATTACCTTACTGCTAATATCGACAATCCACGTGCTACGTCTAGCATCCCACTAGGCGTATCCAGCACGTAACACTTAGTCTCCGGGATAAAGACCTCTTATAACCAAAATAAGCTAATTTTATTAGAGGTTTAGCTATTTAGTGATGCCGTAAAGTGCCACTTGCGATATTAATCCATATTATTAGGGAACCATTGCTGCTGTATGCTTTCTCCCTTAAAGATAACTAGCGGGCTAATAACCATGCTATCTACGCTAATACACTTAATAATTATAGTCTAAGCGCCATCTAGGGTGTTTTCTGATAATAATTCGTATTCTCGAGTGCCTAAGAACTAGACCATTGCTGCCCTGGCCCTCTTGAACACCTACCTTATCTACGATGTACCGATTTCGCGGTGGAATTTGCCTTATGGCCTCTGGCTCGAGAAGTATAAAGAAGGTCTTTATTATATCAGCAGCGGCGCCATTAATACAGCAGGAATCTATCCGCTTGCCTTTCTTTGTTGATATTTCCGGATAACGCCTTAAGAAGCCTGTAACCCAATTTTTTCCGATAGGTTTAAGGTCTCCTCCCTTGACCAGAATGTATGAGACAAAGCTGCGGAGTTGTTAATGTGTAATAGGCACATTCGATGATACGTGAGCTTTAATCCACTTGACGAGGCTTACTTCATCCTTTAGAGAAAGCCGTTGCCAGCGTTCGTATGCATCTAATCGCGTTTGGGCGTCTTTAATTCGGCCATGAAGCGTTGCCCTTGGAATTACCCAGAGCTGCGCAGCCTTGCGAATAGATTCACCGCTTTGAACAGTAGATATCACGTTTGCACAGTAATTAAGCATTTTATAATAGATAAAATAATTATTATGCTAATAGCAATTAAATCACGCGAGAAATCACGGTCAGAATGCCGGCATTTTGGTGTTGCAAAAGGAAGAAATTAGTGTCCGGAAAGTGGGTGGGCGACGTTAGGTCCTTGCGCGTCTGTCAGAATAGCAATATCTCATCCCATGTTGAAGCAGAACCTTGGGTCACTTCCGTGGGCCAAGACCGTTGATGAACAGCACTCCGTTTTGTGTACTCCGTACTCACTCATGGATAGGCAATATTTGAACACACATGACTGACGTACCTTCGCACCCACAATAAGACTACCCAAAGGGAGTGAACCCCACTTAGACAGCCCAAGCCCGACCACGAAGAGCCACCCAGCTCCAAATCCAAGTCAACCTCGACTAGCCAACCATTTGCTTGCGTCGTCGTAGAATCCTGTTTCTCCTACGACCTCTTCTCGCACAATTTCAACAGCGACCTCACTGACGACTCTTATCTCTCAGCAGCCGTCCAGCTGCACTGCCTCCTGCCCGACATGAAGGTCACATTCAGAGTAAGCTTCAAGGGTTATTTCTCGCCCCCCCGCCACTTCTCCAGCTCTCCGTTGGGATGGAGTTCGCGAGTCTGCGCCGCCACACGAAAATTGCCGCCGTGCTTCACCATCTCACGTACCAAGTCAGTCGTGATAAGAAGACTAATATTTATTGCTTCATGCAGGATCTCAAGCAACAGAAATTCGCCCTCGAGGTCGAGCCTACCGACACAGTACGTCGAGCCGCCACCATAATTCTCACGCTCCAAATAACCTCCCAATATCGTGGAATACATTTGACTGATGTTATACGGTAGATCTCCGCTGTCAAGGAGAAAATATCTGGAGAGAAAGGATGGGACCCCAAGCACCAGAAGCTCATTTACTCCGGTTCGATACCCGTTTGGAGAGCACACTCTACCCTGAAAATGGGTACTGACCTCGCATAGGTAAAATCCTGAAAGATGACGAGACTGTCGCTTCTTACAACATCGAGGAGAAGGGCTTTGTTGTCTGTATGGTGAACAAAGTATGTTCGACTCCATACCAGAGATATAACATACTGTAATTAGCCAAAGCTGACGCATAGATGATAGCCCAAGGAGAAACCCGCCCCTGCAGCCGAGTCATCGTCTGCCGCTCCTCCTGCTACTCCCGCTCAACCTGTTGCCAGCACCCCTGCTGTGCCCGCTGCTCCCACTCAGCCTACCTCTAACCAATCTACTGTGCCCGCTACGCCGACTCCACAACGTCAAGGTGAGGCTGGTGAAGCTGGTGAAGCTGGTGGACAAAGTTCTTCGGGCTTGGCTATGGGCGCCGAGCGTGCTGTGGCTATCGCAAATATGGAAGCAATGGGCTTTGAGCGGAGCCAGATCGATTCAGCTATGCGTGCTGCTTTCAATAACCCTGACCGTGCTGTTGAATACCTCTTAAATGTGAGATTTGAAGACTTCAAAATGATACGGTCTTTTCAGTTTATCCTGACATATTTCCATCATAGGGAATCCCCGAGAGCGTGCAACAAGAACAACAGGCGCGCCAGGCTGCTGCCGCTGCTGCACCAACACAGACCACCTCGCCGACGCCGACGCCAGCGACGGCAACGACACAAGGAGGCGATGATGATGGCGGCATCAACCTCTTCGATCTTGCAGCTCAACACGGCGGCGGTGGTCGAGGAGGAGGCAGTGGTGGAGGTAACGCAGCGGCGGCGGCGGCGGCGGCGGCGGCTGTCAGTCAAGGGGATATGGGAAACTTGGACTTCCTAAGACATAACCCTCAATTTCAGCAGCTTCGCCAGGTCGTCCAGCAACAGCCTCAGATGCTAGAACCGATTCTGCAACAGCTCGGGGCTGGAAATCCTCAGTTAGCGCAACTGATTGCTTCGAACCCTGACCAGTTCCTCCAGCTTCTTGGCGAAAATGGTGATGATGACGTTCCACTGCCGCCTGGTGCCCAGGCTATTTCTGTCACAGAGGAGGAGCGTGATGCTATTGAGCGTGTAAGACTGAATAATGTAATGTGTGAGTTGAGAGAAACACAGCACTGACGAAAAATAGCTTTGCCGGCTTGGCTTTGACCGTGACCAAGCCATTCAAGCCTATTTTGCATGCGACAAGAACGAAGAGCTTGCGGCAAATTTTCTATTCGACCAGCCTCCTGACGATGACGAGCCTCCTGCCAATTGAGGTGACAGTGGGCTGTGAATAATAACGCCAACAGCAACCGTTGAGAGGAAACCGGAAAACTCGCCAACGCATGTCATGATTATGAAAACGAAACACTTCCATGGATGAGTAGGAACATCAATGTTCGCGGGTGAGGAAACCTAATGTTAAGAGGCACCAAGACGAATATCATCTTGGTTCACAGTGCACGGCGACGTGGGGATGGCCTCATCGAGAAGAGGGCAGCTACGACTTATGGTTACTAGTTGCGAACACTAACGGGAGTGGGGGTTTGGTCTGTTAGCAGAGATATCAATTCCATCATTGAATTTATATTTTCCTTCACGGCCTCCGATTTGCCATTATCTTGTCAGTCGACGACAGTGTATTTGAGATCAGGCATAGCAACTAAGTGTCCATGAATGACGGGTTCATACCCCTAACTCCAGAGCTATTGGTGGTTTCTAATCCGTCCTTAATCGTAACTTGGTTAATAAAGCCTCCTATCTTGGGTATCATTGACATTTTCTACTTCTGTTGGACGCTTTTTCATCGCCCTCATTTTAGAGGGACATGGATTACCATGCCGATCGGTTCAACAATAACTTCTTTATCAGCATCTATATTACTATTGCCCTTCCTGAGCAATAGGTTCTCCATTCAAACCATATGAAACGGTCTGTTTGCCCTTCCTCTTGCCTTTCTTCTTCTTCTTTGCGTCTCCTTCTCCGTCTTCATCCGCAAACAACTCCTCGCGTTTCTTCCTCATAAGCTCGGCCTGCTCATCCGCAAGCTTCTGCCTCTCTGCCTCATAATCCTCTTGGATCTTTCTCTGTTCAGCCTCAATCGTCTCCACCGACTCGAACTCCGTGCCGGTGAACGCTATGTACTCATCAATGTCCATCTTGATAGTCTTTTCACCAATCATTATAGAATCAATGCGTTGGGGGTTATGACGCTCCTCGCGGTTGTACTTCAGCTTGACATGGCGGCGTTGCTTTCCAGGAAACATTTTGGAAATCATTTGGAAGTCGGTGCCAAACATGCGGAGACCCCTATAGAAGAGTTCTGTTTCTTGTTCGGTCCAAATGTTGGGACCTTTTAGTTTGGACGTGTTCATGAAGGAGGAGGAGGTGATGAGGCGGGTGAAGTCGTTTTCTTCAATGGTTTCCATGTCTTTCCCTGCCTGCGCCGCGGCCGCGCGGGCATGTCGATCCATGACAAGAGAGTTCTGGTCTACAACGATTTGGCCGTCGACAATGCGGAATTGGGGACCCGACGAGGCAGCTGGAGCTGCTGAAGCTGATGATGTTCCAGGTGTGCTGGACTTGGCTATTGTGCCAGGAGCTGGGGACTGGGAGGAGCCGTTGGCGTCACCTGCTTCACTGGGTGTGTCGCTCTCCTTGTCGAGTTTGGTTTTTAGGCGGGCTTTGCGTTCGCGGTCGCGGAGTTCGTCATGGCGACTAAACTTTTTGCCAATGCGCAGGTCTTTTGTTAAATCGGACATTCTAAGTTTTTGTAGATCGACGACTTGGGCTTCAGCGTCCTCTGGGGTTGCTGAACGGGCTCGTCTGGAGCTGGATCGTGAGCCGTTAGCATTCGGCGTGGAAGCTTTTCGTTTTCGTGGCGCCGGGGCTAGTGAGTCAGCATCTTGCTGTTGTGTAGCCTTTCTTTGCCGTTTCTTTGGGCGTGGTGATTCAGTCTCGGCAGTATCTGTTGTTATATTCTCGGCGGAGCTTGGCGTTGGTGGTTTTCTGGTTGCTCGCTTTGTTACTGGCTTAGGAGCACTGGCAGCGGCAGCTGGTTCTTCTGATGGATTTATTGTTATAGAGACAGTGGCACTTTGCCTTCCTTTCAAAGGCTCTGTAGGTTCAGAGTTCGTATTTTTCTCGGATGATGGGATTCGCTCGTCCGAGGTCTCTATTGATGGCTCTGGTGGGGGGTCGGTATCAGAATGACGCCGTGTGCGCATGTGAGTGCTAGGTATTGTTGTGGGCTGGGGATCTGCTTGGGGTGGTTCAGTTACAGGCCCGGGTTCTATTGTTTCACTCCTGGCTGATGAATTTTCTGGCTGCGGCTGTGGCCGAATGGTGGCGTCTGGTTGTTGATTTAGCGATGTTCGCCTTTTGTTTCGTCTGGGAGACGCGACTGGTGTTTCTTTCTCCTTGTCTGATGGGTCCTGGGCAACGTTTTGTAAATCATTCTGCTGGATTTCGCGAAACTCTTGCTGTTTGTCGATAGTTTCAAACTCAGTCTCTGGTATTGTCTCTGAAGGCACATCGATCGCAGGTTGTGGTGTTGGCGTTGGCGTTGGTGTTGGTGTAGGTTTTGTAGTATGTGCGGATGGCCTCGGCCGTGCGACCGGAGCCTTCGGTTTGAAGGCGAGGCCGCCTTTTTTCTTGAACATGGAACTCATGTTGAATGGTTGGCGATGTCAGCCAGGGGTGTAAGAATTCCAAGAAACAAATTCATGTCCCACTATCGAACCAAAAAGTTCAACGACTCTTCGCCGAACCTCGAGTGACCCAAAACGAAGAAGGTGGGCCTCGCAATTATGAAGGGTCGGTACCGGGCGAGGTTTACCCGGCAGCTGGCAACCACGAGAAACTTGCCCCGAATTAGGCATAGCGCGGGACTAGATCCTCTTTCGCGCAGCGGCCATGCCTCTGGTTTGCGAGTCGACTTCGAAATTTCAACTCCTGGCCACGATCACTCTCCCCTCCCAATCACCAAACCTCCACCCCAGGCAATTCTTCACGGAGCTTGCTTGATGACAATCCACAGGGTGTTAGTTGTAGGACGGGACGTGTCTCAAGAGCGTCATCGCCGCCATAATCTCGCTCTGACAACCCCTTCTCACTGAGTCCTGGAGGGACTTTCTTTGACGCGTTGTCTGATGCCTGTAGCAACGTCGCCGTCCACCTTACCTCGTCCATCCGTGCTTCCCATGATGGAGGACAGGAAGAGGCCTGCCATCGGCGGCGCCGATGATCTTGCTGCTCCTCCCAGCAAGAGAGTCGCCGTGAATGGATCGAAGACGAAAGATGATGCGATCGAAATGAAGGAGGAAGGCTGGGTTGAGGTGAGTGTCGCATGAGCATGATTTTACCCCCTTTTTTGGCAAATTGGCATCCGAGCACACTTTCCAAGGTATTCTAAAGGCGCTTGATTGCACGATTTTGGCACAAATGATACGTCTCCAGGAGCTTTTGCCGTGGAAACATACGAGGTCGTGTGAGCAGCATGAGTGGCCTCAATCGCAGCATCTACGCCCTAGATTGTTTCGGAAACGTTACCATCGTGTGTGTTCGTCACTTGCCCGAAATTTTCGTTGCCTATGCTCGACTTTGTGATGCATCAATCTAGTGCTAACTTCTCCATCTAGTCATATGCCAAGGGAGCGATATATCGTCAAATGCAAGAATATAGCCGTAAAGCTGCGACGGCAGAATCACGTCTCGAAGAGCTGCATAAACGATGTGTACATCACGATGACCATTTAAGAATTATTGATGCGTGGTGGCGTCAAGTGAGTCTAACCCCCGCGTGCATGTCGAGTCCCGAGTAATCGAAGCTAACAAGGCTGGGCAGTTACTCGAAGAACTAGAACTTGTTGCCGAGTCCCAAATATTAGATGACACCGTCGCCTCTGGTAAATGCATATATTCCATCACAAAATTCTGGGTACCCAAAAGCTAACGCTGTTTATTGCAGATCCTCCATATCTTAGTGGAATTAACTTTAAAGATCTAAACGAATTTCAAAATCACCTCCAAGATAAAGGCCTAACCATCAAAGCGAAAGCCGAGTCTCTCCTAGATCGTATATCTGCTCAGCGTGGCTCCTTAACCCCAGAAGCCGCTTCGCTTGAGACGAAAGTCACGAAACTGCTAGCAGCTCAAAAGGAGTACATGCTGAAATTAGATCGCTTAAATACGGAAAAGGACCAACTATCAGAACAACTAAATGCCGCTACACTGCGATATTTTAAAGCCGAAAAGAAACTGGATCGGGCCAAGAGCGCTCAAGTGCAAAAGCTAGAACAACAAGCCATCGCCAACTCGACTCGCCCTGCCGGAGCTGCTGCTGCTGCGGTCGCAGCAGCAAATGAAGGGAGCTCGGACCAAAACGACGTGAATGGTTCAGCGGATGAATTATTACTAAAATATGAGGAAGTTGCCGCATCAGCGAAGAAACAGAAGGAACAGCTTGACTCCATACTATCAGAAATAAAGACCTTGCAAGACGAGAACTCCACCCTAATATCCCGTCGGGAAACTTTGACGGACGAAGATTTCATACGAACCGATGTCTTCAAGCAGTTCAAAGCCCAAAATGAGGACCTCATTAAACGGATCAACAACCTGGAGGCCACCAACAAACAGCTTCGCGAAGAAGCCGAGAAACTTCAAGCAGAACGCACTACATATAAGAACCAGCTCGAGTCCGACGCGAACCAAGTAACGCAAGAGTTGGAGGCTGATATCATATCAAGAGACCAAGATCTAGCTCGGGTTCGCTCTGCCAGGGACGAAATTTTAGCCGAGAACACTCAAAGGAAGGCTAGCACGGAGCAGGAGAGGACTTCAATAGAGCACATCAAGGATTTGTCGAGCGCAAAAGATGATCGCATTGCCGCTTTAGAATCACAGATCTCACGCTTTCAGCCAGATGACGACCAAGAAATGGCCAACACAGAGGATTGGCAGGAGCTCTCGCAGGTCGAGCTTCAACAGAAGTACAAGAAATTACAACTAGACTTCCAGTCTATCAACCAAGAACTGCCGTCGATTGAGAAGGCCTACAAGAAGATGAAGGATTTGGCCCAGAAAAAGGTGATGGACTTTGTCGCCTTGGAAGAGAGGATCTCGCTTCTCATTGCCGAGAAGAGCAAAGCAGACCAAAAATATTTTGCCGCAAGAAAGGACGCTGATACCCGAAATAACGAGATCAGGTCACTAAGACATCAAAATAGCAAGAGTGCCGAGATCATCGCTCAATTAAAGGATTTGGAGGCCCAAAGTCGGATACTTCTCGGCAATCTAGAGAAGCAGGTTAGCGACCTAAAACAGTCCAACGCGGTGTTGGCGGCAGAGAATAAAAAAATGGAGTCAACAAGCCTAGAGGCTGTGAGACGTTCAGATTCCCTCAGCCGCCAGATTGGTGACCTGACGAGTCTCGTGAAGTCTCGGGATAACGCATCTGCAGCTGTACGAGAACGAAACACCATGCAAGAAGCTGAGTTGGAAAAGTTGAAGGTGCGAGTTGAGCACGCGCAGAAAGATCGAGACAACTGGAAAAATAAAGCGTTGAGCAATTCCTCAGAGGAGGAAGAGATGCTTCGGGTAAGTTTCCCATGAGGAAGATGCCACCGGTCCAATTTACTTGCCTTTGTTTGCATAGTATGCTAACATGTGAAAACCAGACGTTTGCACTATGCACAATATGCAGAAATAACTTCAAGAACACGGCACTGAAGACATGCGGTCACTTGTTCTGCAATAAATGCGTGGATGACCGAATCAGTAACAGAATGCGCAAATGTCCAACTTGTTCACGAGCTTTTGACAAGATGGATGTCATGCCCGTTCATCACTAGTCGAACAGTCCAGCCACAAGGTATGGATATTATTACACTTGGAACGAACGGGAAACGTGTTACTTTCCATGAGCGGCTTTGCCCATTGTCTTTTGGTTGATAATTCAAAGGAACAATGCAGCCAAATATGCTGATTCCTATAGATTCTTGGTTCGCAGCGACTCGCATTCACACACATATATAGCTTGAGTGCCTTGCTCTCTCTTCAGGCAAGCAGATGGGTTTTGGCGCGACGTTACTGGTGAGAGGGGACGAATACGGCGTATCCTGTTTGGATACTGTACTTCTAGGAGCAGAGGGTTCAAGCATTGTAACTTTCAACTTGTATGTATATATGGTAGTCATAGTCATGACAATACGGGCAGGTTGCGGAGTTTGGGGCCACATTGGATAATTGACGTCAAACATGTAAAAACTGATATTGTTAAGCAGCATGGTGTGCCTATGGACAAGTGAATGTGCATACATAAGATTGTCTAAGCTTGCCGCCGTCTCTGTTCTCGTGTGTTTTGTCATGTTAATAGCCTATCTACGGCGAGTAGAGCCAAATCCGGTGCTTTCATGATGAGATGGGCTGGCAGGCGCAGGGGGTGAAGCAGCCGGGGACGAAACAGCCGGGGACGGTTGGGGATAAGAAGGGCCGGAGCTCCTCCAAGTATTGCTCCCCATTCCATAGTCACGAGCCCGTCGATCATCGTTCCTGCCTCGACTGCCACCAGCCATATATCCAGCGGCACCACCTCCGACCAGGCCAGTCCAGAAACCCGGCGACCAGCCTTGAGATCGTGACGCTGATGTTGATGATGATGTTGATGACTTCACTCCCGGATTCGTTCCTGGATTCGTTCCTGGATATGGTGGAGGAGGGTCGTGACTAGGTCTCCAGCCGCCTCCTCCTCCTCCTCCGCCTCCTCCTCCTCCTCCTCCTCCTCCTCCCCGTCTTCGCCCTCCTATTATTCGCTCCTGTCTCCTCGGCCAATTAACCGCAATACAAGCTGAATACACTATCCATCCCAGCAAGCCCACAAAAATAATCATAAACAGCCAGGCCGACAAATCTGTGCCGCCTTTCCCATCACTAAAGACCCCTCCATGCGGGTTGGAAATATGCCGATACCTCTCTTCCCCTTTTCTCGTCAACAACAAGCTATACTCGACACCGCAGCTTCCCTTGAGAACATAGGGATCCTCTGAATTCGAGTATCCCTCGCAGATGACATCCGTTGTGCCCAGTTTGAGCTCCTCGGGTAATTTAGCCGTACAACTCCATTCGACGTCTTCCGAGCCGTAGGACGAGCCTTGATTTGTGCAGCGCACGACATCGATACTGTAGAGTTTGCAAATCTCTTTGGACGACGTGCATTTTAGTTGGGGGATCGCCGACACCCGCCGGTGGGTTGTTTTGGCGCCATTCCCGCGGAGGGTGAGAGTTTGCACGTCAGAGAGGAGGACGGCGTTTTTGGGACGGGAAGAAGCTGCGACGAAGGGGATAAAAGGGACGAGGACGATGAGGTTCTGAAAGTGCATGGTGGTTTCCGGTTTAATTTAATGTACCAGGGATTTTGTTGTAGTTTGGCAGCGTGTCGAGTCTCCTGGCGAGACGACTTAGTGGGAAACCAAAGAGGATTGATTTGAAATGAGTTTGGGGAGGGGGGTTGCTGGAGATTCGAGGTTTAAATATTAGAAAGTTTTGGTTGCCTGACGGCTACAGATTTAGAAAGGACACGATGTTCAAAATGACTGGCTTGCTGTGAATGAGGTTGAGTGGCGAGCCCAGGCAAGGCTGTGAGGCGTCCGACGTGGACGTTGACTGGTCATGGTTGGCTGTGGTCTGATCTGATTGGAGGCTGTGCTACCCGCCAGCGTGGAATGCCACGCCATGTGGCTTACAGCTGAGAGCAGTGGCATTTGACACGTCGTCCCAACGGGATTTCACAGCAATGCCGTTGAAATGAATCGAGCCGCGCATGACGTTGACCGACTAACTGACCAACTGACTAACTGACTGACTGACTAACTGACTGACTGACTAACTGACTGACTGACTAACTGACTGACTGACTAACTGACTGACTGACTAACTGACTGACTGACTAACTGACTGACTGACTAACTGACTGTTCGACTGCAAGATCTTTAAACGTTATGAACAGTCTTTCTCCACATATATGTTTGGCCATCCGAGACGCGACAATGTTCCCAAGCCAGCTGTCAGAGTCACTGCTCAATTGAGGTGCCCCACTTGGCCGGTGCACAGCAAACAAAAAACCTATCTGGTGCACGGAGAACGTCACCATCCAATGCGAGAAGCATTGGTGCATAACTAGTTAACATGATTCCAAGACAGGCAAAAGGACACATCCGTCGTATGCAGCCCATACGCGTAATCCAGAGTGCCAGTAGGCAGATTCTCCTCAGGCAAAGCCTGGTGTTTTTCTGAGCGTGTCATGGAATTGGATGTCATTTCACCAAGTACGCCGCCGTTGGTGGTAGAAATGGGATGTCAATAACTAGTTATGCCAGTTCCAGGACGGACTAGGTGCGGCTGGTTCAAGCCTACACGATCCCAACTTCGCCAAACTAAGTCGCGACTGGCTGGACATGAGACAAATAATCATGTATTGCTGTATTCATTTTGATGAATCTGCAACGGGAGTTTGGAGCGGACAGGTCGGAGAGGGTATCATGTATATTGGGAGCAAGTCCCCACCACAAACACGGGGCGGAACAATCATATCTTACCCTATAGAGAAGTTCCTGTTGTCAGGGATATGGGGAGCACCGATAATCGATTCATTGCACATGGCGGTGGTGTTGCGACATGACTACTTCGTCTGGGACACTGATAAAACATACGTATTGCAGGGTAGTCTGGCTTGCCGGCTCGCCAAAGGCACTAGCAGGAGGTCCGGTTTGTTGCCTGCTGGTGCTGTGATATTGGATCGTGGTTGAAACCAAACTCCGCTGTGATACAACATTACAATGTTGAAGATGCACTCCACTAGTTACCGTCCACTTAAGCAGGTACTCATTCATGTACTAGTAGGTCCTTCGAAGTCCGGAGTTTGCCTGATCGGAAGTTCTCCAAAAGTTAGCTGTTGAGCTGTCGACTGTGACAGGGCCGGCAGGACAATTTAGCGTCCGTCACCGTCATTTGAAGATTTACATCGCAGCTGAAAATTTCGAGGGGCCAGGATAGATGATGGAGGCGTGCAGACAGACATACGGTAGGGAGTACGGAGTACTTGTACCGTGTTTTTTTTTCCCCAGCGGAGGTGGCCGCCACATAATGCTCAGGGAGGCCTTTGGACGCAAACCCGGCGGTGTGTTGTAATTGCCTGTAGGATAGCGAATATGCGTGCCTTCCTGCCAGCCTGCATGCATCGCAGAACTTATTCTGCAACGTGCCGCACCAAGAACCAATTGACGGTTGATCAGGTGGCCATCGGATCGAGCTCAAGCTGTAGTCTCTCCGACCAGCGGGCTATCTACTTCGCATAGCGCAGAACAGACCAGAGACAAACATCAGACCATTGGATCGAGCTCAAGCTGTAGTCTCTGCGACCAGCTGGCTATCTACTTCGCACATCGGACAACAGACCAGAAACAACATCAGACCATTCATTGTAGTAGGGCTCAGAGGTTGGATCCAGTCTGCACGGGCAAAAGACGTCCTATTCCATGCAAGAACTTAGTTAGTTACCCCTGGGGACGTATCAGATAGAATAGCACAATTCGTTATACTGGGGAGGTGCCCGTCGTCTGGTTCACATTTTGCTGGAGTGTGTCAGAGATCGTAGCTAGGTACATAGCTAGCCCGCCTTTCTCTCTGACCGCGAAGCACACTCCCTGTACAATGCGACGAAGGTTTCGAGTTGCGAGGTGAATTCGGATGGTGACAAAATGGAATAACCGGCAAAGATTTCTGATGTGCTTCTAGTGCAACTACTAGTGGCTGCCTTGGGAGATAAGAGTTTACTGTACCCGGCAGACCGCTGTCAGTGTTCTCCGTAGCCTCTGACGCCATTGTAACTACGGAGTAACTACATAGTTAGTCTCTGCTCCATGCGAAATACGCAGGCGGCAGAGTGGGCTGCGGGGCTTCGGACAACTTGAGGACTCCGATAGTTAGTTGCTGCTGCCAATAGCTGTGGTGGGTGCGGGATTCGCTGTAAGCAGACCGAGAGCATATATAAAAAAAAAAAAAAAAAAGAGGGGAGGAGAAAAGGAATCATTCGGTGCTGGAACGCCATGCAGATGGTGCGGGGCATACCTGCCACTCGTGAGACCGGCGTTGTGGTTCGCGAGATACTTGGCGATGATTCCTTTCATTGAAAAGTTACTGCTTTTGGATAGGTAGACTGTCATGGGAGATTGATGACGGTCAGCACCAGCACGGAGACTTATAAGCATCATCGCGCTGGGCAGCGGATGTCATGCATAGTCCTGTCAGCCGGCGACCGAAGATAGCAAATCCGAGCCAAAGATGAGAGCGAGAGAGGCAAAAGCGAGAGCGATGGATGATGCCCTGCTGTGGAACCGCTTCTTCATACCTACGCGGTGTGAATGCGGCTGAGAGAACGGCTCGGGCACCTATCGTCAAATTGTACTGAGTATACAGAGTAGACGGAGTTAAGTTGCGATGCGTTAGGTAGTTAGTTATGTCTCGCCTCGAATTGGCCGGTTGACCTGCACATACAAGAGTGTGTCGGCTAAATTCGTCGCGCGTGTTGCCTGTTGTGCCGTGCGGAGTACATACATCCGTCACAGACTGATGAAACTATCCCGTATTCTATTCATTATCTTAACGCGTAATTAACCCATTGCTGTACAGTATTGCCAGCATTAATTCAGAGTATGTGTACTCCGTAGGGAGACAATGTATATCAGCATCAGCCGCACATATTATTCTGCAACACGACTGCTCCGTACTCCGTATTTACTCGGTACACAAAGCGTGGGTTCCCAACACACTCCGTCCGAGTCGGCCGTATTTACTGAGCGAGCAAATGTGGCGGATCCGAGCTGGTGGCCCCACCCTGTCCGACCACCATGTCCGCAGTGGGACAAGGGGCCCGCCGCCCGTGTGGGAACGTACATGGAGAATTACAGGGGACTCGCTGTGCAGGGGTGGCTGTCAAGGTGTCAGAACTCATGGTGACTCACTCCGGACGAGATCCAAGTTGGTTGCGGTTCGTCATCTTTTAGAACGGTTGACGCGGCGCAAACGGCGCTCCATCCGGACATGCAGCCGTATCTTTGTCAACTTTCCATGGCAGTCCAAGCAAGGCCATGCGGCTCGACACTCGTACGTATAGTACTGATGGCCACAGGTTCCTCTCAAATCTGATCGAGTGAGCGCCGCGACTCCGCAAGCCCCCATCCCCCAGGCAACTGGCTGTGCATGCCATCTCCGGACTTAGGGGCCTGGGTGCGTAATGTACGGAGTATATTACTGGTAACCGGGCGCTCTATACCCCCCGGTGCGTGTCACCGGTCGCTAGTACGGGGGAGCTGTACTCACTTTGTTCGACCCCGACAACCCGCCCAGTGGCCCAGTGTGCTGCCTGCCTGGCATTGCGGACATTACGGACCCGAATCGCTCTGCTGCCTGACACCTACGAGTTGGAAGCGAACAATCGAGCTGGCTCTTGCCACTTTCGTCAATAGCCATGACTAGGGGCCGGGTTTGAATTCCGTTTGTTGGAGACGTCTGGAAATACAAGACTAGCTGATTGCCCAACTGCGTGTCTGTCGCATTGTCTGTTCTATTGTTCTTGCCTGTACTCCGTGCATCTCGTGGTGATCTTATTCCTAGTGATCCAGTAGCTTTGTTGGTCAGGTATTTTGACTGCCCGCAGCTGTGTTTGCGTGTTCCCGCCATTCGAGATAGGGAGATCGTCATTCCAGACAAGGTTGCGAGTATACGCATGTGAACGGAACCAGCTATCCTGGCCCCAGCGCCGACAAACTTTCCTTCGTTCCTTCCCCGATAACTCGGTCTAATTGTTTCGCTCAACTTGGGAGGTTTTGTCTCGCCCGTTCCTGACCAATTTAATTCTGCGATACACACCGTCTCACCTCCAACTGCAAAAAAAGTCGAGTGTGTTGACGTATTGCACGACTCCGAAAATCTTCTAACCCAATACTTCGACTCAACCTCATAGCCAGGATACGCCAACCGCGGGTTTTCTGCGCAACTGCGCGTCTCGATAGCCACAATGGCTGATTTCTCGACAGAAAAGGCCGGCAGGTCTCGTCCATCTGATTCGGAACGCTCCTCCACTCGAGGACGCGACTCTTCTGAAAGCAAGGGAACTCCTCCAAATGAAAAAGCTGATCTTCACCAGGCCCTCGCCAAGGCCGATTCGAAGGCCACGCCGCCACCCAAGGCCGATAACCCGGATGACATTTACAGACATCTGCCACTAGACGAAGCAGAGGTCCTGAAGCGCCAGACTGTCACACCCGAGATTAAGCAAGGCGTTGCCGTCCTTTACCGCTACGCATCACGGAATGATCTCATCATCCTCGCCATCTCAGCCGTTTGTGCCGTTGCCTCTGGAGCTGCTCTGCCTCTCATGACCATCATCTTTGGTAACCTCCAAGGCACATTTCAAAGTTATTTCTACTCTGGCGGTCACATGACGTACGACTCCTTTGTGGACGAGCTGACCAAATATGTCTTGTACTTTGTCTATTTGGCTATAGGTGAATTCATCGTCACTTACATCTGCACCGTTGGCTTCATCTATACGGGTGAGCACATAAGCGCCAAAATTCGCGAGCACTATCTTGAGAGTTGCATGCGCCAGAATATAGGATACTTCGATAAGCTTGGTGCTGGTGAGGTCACAACGCGCATTACTGCTGATACCAATCTTATTCAGGAGGGTATATCCGAAAAGGTCTCCCTTACATTGGCCGCCCTCGCCACCTTCATCACCGCCTTTGTTATTGGGTTTGCCAACTACTGGAAATTGACGCTTATCCTGTCAGCCACTGTTTTCGCCTTGGTGCTCAACATTGGAATTGGCTCAAGTTTCATGCTGAAACACAACAAGAACTCTCTGGAATCGTATGCCCAAGGCGGCAGTCTCGCCGATGAAGTCGTCAGCTCTATCCGTAATGCCATTGCTTTCGGTACCCAAGATCGCCTGGCCAAGCAATACGATAAGCACCTTGGCAAAGCCGAGTACTTCGGTTTTCGTGTCAAGAGCTCCATGGCCGTCATGGTTGCTGGCATGATGCTTATTCTCTTCCTCAACTATGGACTCGCCTTCTGGCAGGGCAGCCACTTCCTTGTGGACGGCATCATCCCTCTCAGTAAGATTTTGACCATCCTGATGTCGGTCATGATTGGCGCTTTCCAGCTCGGAAACGTTGCTCCCAACCTGCAAGCATTCACCACTGCCGTTGCTGCTGCCGCTAAAATCTTCAACACCATCGACCGTGTCTCCCCCCTTGACCCGAGTGATGACAAGGGCGACAAAATTGAGAACCTGCACGGTAATATTCGCCTTGAGAATATCAAACACATTTACCCATCAAGACCCGAGGTCGTAGTCATGGACGGCGTAAGCCTTGAAATCCCATCTGGAAAGACAACAGCATTGGTCGGTGCATCCGGCTCAGGAAAGAGTACCATTGTTGGTCTTGTGGAACGATTCTACGACCCCGTCCAGGGCTCTGTCTACCTAGACGGTCATGATATTAGCACGCTCAACCTACGGTGGCTTCGTCAGCAGATGGCCCTAGTCAGTCAAGAGCCGACTCTTTTCAGCACCACCATCCTCAAGAACATCAGCCACGGTCTGATCGGAACTCAGTATGAACATGAAAGCGAGGAAATGCAGAGAGAAATGGTTATTAAGGCAGCTACGAAAGCGAATGCCCACGACTTCATCTCCGCCCTCCCCGAAGGTTACGAAACAAATGTTGGCGAACGTGGCTTTCTTCTATCTGGCGGACAAAAACAGCGTATTGCTATTGCCCGAGCGGTTGTGTCTGATCCCAAGAGTAAGTAAAATTTCGATGCAGGTGCCGCACCGCTCCATCACCGTCTTCCGATGATTTGGCACGTACTAATTGGATACAGTTCTTCTTCTTGACGAGGCTACATCCGCCCTTGATACGAAGTCTGAAGGCGTGGTCCAGGCTGCCCTGGAAACCGCCGCTGCCGGTCGCACCACCATCACCATCGCCCATCGTCTGTCAACTATTAGGGATGCCCACAACATTGTTGTCATGAGTGCTGGTCGTATTGTTGAACAAGGTACCCATGACGATCTTCTTGAGAAACAGGGGGCGTATTATAAGCTTGTGTCGGCTCAGAATATAGCTGCCGCCGAAGAGTTGTCTCCTGAGGAAGAGGAACGCATTGCGGAAGAGGAGGAGAAACTTATCCGCAGGATGTCACGAATGTCGTCGAATAATGACGGCAAGTTCGGCGACGATCCCGATGATGATATCGCTGCCAAGATGCAACGCTCCTCCACCCGGCAATCTCTGTCCAGCGTTGCTCTCCAGAAAGCCAAGCCGGAAGAGGAAAAGAAATACGGGCTGTTTACCCTCATGAAGCTCATCACGTCCTTCAATGCCCCGGAATGGCACTTGATGATCTTCGGTCTATTTTTTGCCGCTATTTGCGGAGGTGGTAATCCAACGGCAGCAGTCTTCTTCGCCAAGCAGATTACTACTCTGTCGCAACCTGTCACGGACTTCAATCGGCACCAAGTCAAGAAAGACTCTGACTTCTGGAGTGCCATGTATCTTATGCTGGCTTTCGTTCAGTTCTTTGCTTTCTCAGCACAAGGTATTGCATTTGCCATGTGTTCTGAGCGCCTTGTTCACCGTGTTCGTGACCGTGCTTTCAGGGCCATGCTTCGACAGGACGTTTCCTTCTTCGATAAGGACGAGAACAGTGCTGGAGCTCTTACATCTTTCTTATCCACCGAGACCACTCACGTAGCTGGGCTTAGTGGTGTCACGCTTGGTACCCTGCTGATGATGACAACCACTTTGATTTCCGCCTGTGTTCTCGGTCTGGCCATTGGTTGGAAGTTGTCGCTTGTCTGTATCTCGACGATGCCTATCCTTCTTGGTTGTGGTTTCTTCCGATTCTGGTTGCTTGCGCATTTCCAGCGAAGATCAAAGGCCGCATATGCCTCGTCTGCGACGTATGCCTCTGAGGCCATCTCAGCCATCCGTACTGTTGCCTCTTTGACCCGCGAGCAGGATGTTTTGCGACAGTACCGAGAATCACTTGCTGTTCAGCAGCGTCGCAGTCTTATTTCGGTAATCAAGTCCAGCGCCCTCTATGCCGCCTCCCAGTCTCTCATCTTCCTCTGTTTTGCGCTTGGTTTTTGGTATGGTGGCACTCTCATTGGCAAGGGCGAGTACGACATGTTCCAGTTCTTCTTGTGCTTCATGGCTGTCATCTTTGGTGCCCAATCTGCAGGTACCATCTTCTCCTTCGCTCCTGACATGGGTAAAGCCCATCACGCAGCCGCCGAGTTGAAGACCCTGTTCGATCGTAAGCCTACCATTGACTCCTGGTCTAACGAGGGTGAGAGCCTTTCCGAGGTTGATGGAACAATTGAGTTCCGTGATGTTCATTTTCGCTACCCGACTCGACCTGACGTTCCTGTCCTTCGAGGCCTTAATCTCACAATCCGCCCTGGCCAGTATGTGGCATTGGTCGGCGCTTCTGGTTGCGGCAAGAGCACCACCATTGCTCTTTTGGAACGATTCTACGACCCTCTCTTTGGCGGTGTCTTCGTCGACAACAAGGAAATCAGTAGGCTCAATGTCAACGACTACCGGTCTCACATTGCCCTAGTTAGTCAGGAGCCAACTCTCTACCAGGGAACAATTAGGGACAACATTGTGCTTGGCAGCGCGAAGGAAACGGTCACGGATGAGGCCATTGAGTTTGCCTGCCGAGAAGCCAACATTTATGACTTTATCTCATCACTACCAGAAGGATTTAACACCGTGGTTGGTAGCAAGGGTACTCTCTTATCCGGTGGCCAGAAGCAGCGTGTTGCCATTGCCCGAGCACTTATCCGTGACCCCAAGATCCTGCTTCTTGATGAGGCTACGTCTGCGCTTGACTCTGAATCCGAACACGTTGTCCAAGCTGCTCTTGACAAGGCAGCCAAGGGTCGTACGACCATTGCAGTTGCACACCGGCTCAGCACCATCCAAAAGGCTGACATCATATACGTGTTCGACCAAGGTCGCATTGTCGAGGCTGGCACTCACTCCGAGCTGATGAAGAAGAATGGACGATATGCGGAGTTGGTTAATCTGCAGAGCCTGGCTAAGCACTGATGAAGCGTCTGACCCTTCATTATATTCTTCTCATGCTCCATTTCACTTCATACCTGCGAATTCAAGCATATACTCGCTGTTGTTTTTTCATTATCTTCTTTGCGTCTTTTTAACTTTTTACCCATCTACGATCTATATTGTGTCGTACGAGATATCCAGAGTTGTTGTCCCTCAGAGGAATGGCTAGACTTACTTTGCATACTGTGGCGTTTTTGGTGACCCCCCTTTTCCGGGCGGAGGACGACTTGTCATTTGGGAGAAAGCGAACTGGAGGAGATAGATCGTTTGTAGCTTGTCACATTTTCTCACTAGCACAATTAAAACGTTTCCGCTCTATTGAAGATCTTTTTCGAACTTGTCAACGTGAAGTAGGGTGACATGCCAAGAAGAGAGCGCCTTGATTAATGTGTCAGTATAACAGTTAAGTATGGTGAAGGCACTCTTATCCGACATCCCGACGGCTGCTGATTGATACGTCTAATACGTATGAATACTCGTTTCATTCTGTAACTTGCTGGACCAATTCGGGCATCATCATCCCTTTGGTATGTCGGCAACTCGGATCCAAGTGCGCGGTCTGACCCGATGCCGCACAACTAGATATTTGACATGACGTTCATTCTATACAGGAAGCTTGGCAGAAAGCAGAGTGTAGGAGACAGAGGGATAGTGGGGGCAAATTACTCCGTACAATCGAAAGGGGTTGACTTGATAGATTCCATGCCGTGCGTGGCATTGCATTAAGCCATGGGGTCTGATATCACCTATTACGGAGTGTGTACTGTGTACTCCGTACGGTGGGAGACATTAAGTTCTTGCACCTCTTCAGGTATCGTCAACGCTCACCTTGGCTACTCCGTGGGTGCAGGTGAGCCAAAACTCAGTGCCGTGAATTGTACCTTGCAAATACACGGGGTACCTGACAATACAACGGAAGTGTGACTCTACATGTTGATGCTTGAATGTCTCGTTCAAGAAAGGCGCGTTAGTTAGAGCGTTGATATGTTGGACATCTGTGGAAAGGGGGAAGGGAGGGGAAGAGGGGCTGCTGGACTGGACTTTCATGGAGGGAAACATTTGGCCTCGTCAATGCAGGGTCAGTTCCACTGCATAAACATGAAACTTGTGTAGAAGGGGGTAAGGCTGATAGTTGTGATTGTTATTCCCCCGTTCAACCGGCGAGTTAAAACATGCATATCGTGGTACGTGGTACAGAGATTGCGGGCAAGTGACTCGATTCTCGGATCCATGACGGACCGAGAAACAGAGCAAATCAAAGATGCAAATACGGAGTAACTACTCCGTGCTCCGTATTGTACAATACATAGATGCAGGAAATTGGGAAAAAAGGTGGGTGAGCAGCCATTCCCCCAAGCGTATTCACAGTGAGACAGTGCAACGGGAAAAAAGTGTTAGGCAAATATGTAGATCAATACAATACAATAAGCAAACAGGGAAGAATTCCGAATCGCGAATGGCTGGCAACTGAATCTAGCGCGTGTGTGTTTCATGTCTCTGATCGTTGATGAGACAAAAACGGCCCGCAGACCAACGCGCCACGGCAGGGGCTTGAGCCGACATGTCAGTACGGATGGAGGACGGAGTAGACAGAGCTGAAAATAGGAATAAAGATCTTAATGCCACGAGCACGGAGCACAATGTAGTTATGACTACTCCGTAGCTATGCGCTGTGTTGAGTGTCGATAGCATCATGGAGCCTGCTGGCATCAAGAAACTTATCCGTACAGTGGCATGTCGTTGATTACTTGTCCTAGCAGAGGACCTGTTGCGACGCAGCATTACTGGCAGCTGGCTGGACGGACCGGATTTGCCAATGAAAACACGTAGAGAGTTGAAGCTGCAGTCGTTGTGCAATACGGTAAGGCCCGGCTCGCCAGCCTGTACAATAGTAATACAATACAACACAATCGCTTGGTACTCCATAGGGAGTAGGGAGTAGGGAGTACACACTCCGCAAATATAGCGGTACACAAGGCGATGGATCCGGAATTGGATGCCTGGGACTGGGATCTGAACGGCAGGCGGACATTAGCAAGCTCTTGGCAGGGGGCCGGCGGCTGTCATTGGACGGCAAGCGGGAAGGCCACGCCTCGCCACGGGCGGAGACAAACAAGCACAGCCGAAAAGGGGAGGAATTCATGACGAGAAACGAGAGAGAAAAAATGGAGGCGGATTCTCACCTGAAGAACCGGCGTGTGACAGAAAGACACGAGACGAAGCCATTCCTATCTCCATCAGTGTAGGAGTTGTAAGGAGCACACGGGGCTCTCCTAGAGAGCTGCGGCACACTGGCGTCGGTGGCAGCCAATTCTCAGAGAGCGAGTGCCATGTTGCTGCCTACCTGGGTGGCTAGCCGGAATGAGGCCAGTAAGAGAGTGAAAGATAGGTAGGGGTGGTCCTCAGCACAAACAACTCCAGCGCCGGCTTTTGATAGACAAACCACGCCATGCAAGCTTGGTCTGCGTTCTTTTGGCAGAGATTGGAGAGATTAGAGAGATTGGGACATATTGGGGCATATTGGGGCATATTGGGAAGATTGGCAATGCCTGCCCTGCTATGCCGTGACCGCGCGCTTGCTCCTGCCTCGTCAACGGCCAAACACCTCCGTCGTGCCGTATTTCAATTCGTCTTTAAACCCCGACTATCCATCCATCTTCACCTTGTCGGCCACGACACACCAGACCTTAACATACCATACCACGCCACGCCACAACACACCCACACACGACATGACACGACACGCCAAGTCATGCCATCCCATGTCATGCTTTTTCGTGCGCTGCGGTGCGGTGCGGCGCGGCGTCTTCATCTTTCTTCATACGGAGTAACTGACCGGTGCTCCTCCCAGGAACCTCCCAGGAGCCTTGCGCCCCCTTTGAAGATGCAGGAGTGTTGCATTTGTACAGTATCGCTGAGTAAATATACGATGCCATGTGCGGAGGAGTACGGAGTACAGAGTACAGAGTACAGAGCACTGGTACCACATCAAGTCTTTGGTAGGTACGGAGTATGGTGTGGAGGGTGCTCACAGGCGCCCCCATCTGGCGCATCCAGACCCCCAACACATGACAAGAAGGCGTATTTGCATTTACACAGGCCGCACTTCACGCATGCATTCTCCATAACTACTTACTATGAGACTTTACGACGGAATACGGAGTACGCAACTCAAGTATGGATTACGGAGTAGTGTGCACAAATACAGCACACGCCGTCGATAGTTTACTTTACGGAGTACTCCGTACAATTACGGGACACCCACCCGCCCGCCGCCTCGCCGCCACAACCAACGGTTCAACCGACGGCCTGACAAACATCTCGCTGACTGGGAAAATGACTTACTCGTTATACAGGTTGTTTTCATGCCCACCCTTGTCCCGCGCATGCAGGTACCAACATTAAGCCATTCATTATCGAGGCCCGCCATCATCCACCTGCATGTCCTGCCGTTGCCAATCAGCCAACATTGCCCACCAGCCAGGAAGGGCTCCATTGGTCCTCTTGTGCTCTGGGCGACCGACCACTCATGGCAATGCTCGTGGCCGCATTCAGATGTCGCTGCCGGGTCTGCGGCCATGGCACCTCATAACTAGTATGTACATATGTTGACTCTTTCCTGGTACGGAGCAGCGCCGGGGTACGGAGTACGGAGTACAACAGTGGCTAATGCACCACGACCGAGTCCAGATGCACAAGCACACAAGGCAACCAACCACACGCCACGCCGGACAGGGGATGTCGCCAACAGGGAGTGGCATTGTGCATCGCCTCCACCTTTTTTTTTGTACTCATCATACTATGTAGTCCTAGCACTCCATGCTCCTTACGGTGTACTCACTAGCACAATACAATAACCCAACTAACGCATATTCTGTATACATACAGCACGGCCCCATACCACGCCTAATAATAATACCAGCCTGGCCACCCGTCATGGCTGGTCGGCCGAACAGGGCTGGAATGGGCGAGACTCTACGGCGGACTCCGTACCGTACCATCAGAACAGCAGGAGGGCGAGGGCAGCCAGCATCTTAGCATCGCCGGGCTCATTTTGTGTCCATGTGCCTGCATCTTGCGTGATCCGCCACCCGTGTCCGAGCCAGACTCTCTCTGCATTGTAGCGAATTTGAATTGTCTCGAATGTACCGAGTAGAATGCGCCACTCCAGACTGCCACCCCCCGTACCCTCCCCCGAAATAGTACCTCTTTCTACGGAGTAGTGCTGCTTGGCTCATGGTTCGCGGCTCGTGGTTCGTTGTTCATGGCTCCGCTATTATTAACTTAAATTTGTGCTACGGAGTGCGTTTCTTCTGCATACCACGCCGATGTCTCCATTCTTGCCCGGCGCCGCATTGCCCATCTTTGCTCCTTTCATCAGCGTCTGGCTCCCCTCCTCGAACCTCGCCTGCCTTTCAATGGTCATCCCGCCGGCGATCATTCTCCGGACGATTCTGGAAGGCATCGAATAGACTGATACGGTATATGAACTGTCTTTGCCTTCGACATTGTTGTCATTGCGAGAATCAGTTCGACCCAAGCGCCTGTCTATTGCGACTGTCCATTACACCCGTCCGTTGCGCCAACACATTCCCAGACAAGTAGGGTCTCAGCTGTCGTCTTTCTTCGATACACCGGCCAATCCTTCGCCGTTTCTCTCCATCAGTCATCGCGTAGCTTGGTAACGGTTCCCACTGCCTTCCAGGTCATACCAGTTCTCCCAGAAATCGAATCGAGTTCGGGATCCATTGTAAATAAGCCGCTCAAACGAACACGTTTGGTGCCGACGTTCGCAAGGTCCAATGGGTTTTGGACATCCTGGAATGCTTCAGAGTGCCAACGCATAATTCATAGTCACGAGGAGTCCACATCTTCACGCTGGGAGCGTGTAGGGGCTTGCATCTTTCGCGGCTGGGATTGCCGACGTCGCTCTTTTCGAGCCTCAAGATTTGACGTGCCGCCAATAGAGGGACCTGCGAGGCATTAGTATATATTCGTGCAGCCCTGTGCACAGCAGTCCGATCGTCTCGGCTATTTTCACCGTATCGGATTCTTAGTTCGCGGCGTGAGACAATCGCAGTCGTTTCTGTTCCCAGCATGGCCCTCTTACCGTCAACTTGGCCAAGCATGCTGAGCACTGCTTGTCCGCCGCCGATACCAGCATCTGGTGTAGCAACTACAGAACGAAAGCCTGCTCGAAGGAAATCACGGATGCCGCCTAGATTAACACTACCACTTACCATCCTGGCAGTTGCGGCTACACTTGGACAGCCGGTTCTTGGAGAAAAAGATGCTCTGGCACCGAAAATCACCACACCGGCGTCGCTCGACCAGGCGACCTTCTCGTCGAGTTTGGACGAGGTGCAAACCGTCATAGCTACCGCTGTGCCCATGCCAGCTACGAACGAGGTACCGGAACTTCGACTCAGAAGGAGTGTCACTCGTGTTAAACGCATGCCAAAGGAAAGAAATAACCTTGACGGAAATGACTTTTCTACTACCGCCAAGGCATTAGCTATGCGGTCAACTGCGACAAGTGATGGGGCCTCTTCTCCTCTGCCGTCACCTTTTGATAGCCCCGTTCCGTCAGCTTTCCAGATTCCCGGCGGAGGTAATTCTTGTCCAAAGTATATGTCGACATTACTCTCTGACCCCACGTTTAAAAGCTGCTATCCCATTTCCATGCTCATTCAGGTAGGTGTCTTCTGCATGACTATGACAGTCGTCTTTGTGCTTACCATATATGTAGACCTCAACAGGTTTCTTCAACGCCGAGAAGCAACTTGTCAGTATCGTCAAAGTGCTCGAGGCTACCTGCGCTGCCGACGTGACCAAGTGTACCGACTTTCTTAGCACAGCGGCCCGGAACTTGACGTCAGATGGCAACTGCAAGGCCGAGTTTGAGCAGAACCAGACCCAGGTTTTGCAGGCCTACCGTGGGCTACGAGCCTATAAGGTTCTCTACTCTGCCGCTTGCCTGCAAACACCAGATACCAACACATACTGTTTCGCCAATGCCGTGACGAACCTGTCAACTCCGTCAGACACGTATTTGTATTTCATGCCCTACGGCCTCGCACTGCCCGGTGCATCCAGACCTACCTGCAACTGGTGCACAAAACAGACCATGGCAATATACAATTCAGCAGCGGCAGACCGAAGACAACCGGTTGCTTCCAGATACGAAGATGCGGCCCGACAAGTCAACACACTTTGCGGGCCAAACTTTGTCAATTCCTCTCTACCGGCCTCCGCGAGTGGCGCTTTCACCGTGACGGGACCCTCTTATCTCTCTACAGTAGCAAACGCCCTCTTCGTTATAGTTATTTTCGCTTGTTTCCTATAACAGCTCAGCAGTTCTCGACAAATTGAGCCGCCGAAGCGCCATGAGCTGCTGCTGCTACTACTACTACTACTACTACTACTACAACTACTACGGCACATATTCACTGGACGCAGCACATATTATGGTTTTTTAGAACTATCTCTTACATTATTGTGGCCTCTGATGCCGAAAATACTTGTTCATTTTCTGACGAATATTCGAACGATTTACGCTGATCTACTTACTACCCTAACTGGACATATCGTCGGTCACATTTCACCCTCCCTACATACCAACATAGACACATTCATCATTCATTGTGCAATACTCTCCCTTTAAAATCGCTCTTGAACTATTCTACTGCTCCAAGGGCTGCATTTATCTTCCCTTTACTTTACAATTTTTCTTTCGACATAGTCCTGCAACATTTGCGATAGCGTTTGTACATCTCTGGGTTCTTGCTTTTTTTCTTTGTCCTTTTTTTTTTTTTTTTTCAACGCGGTTGCATTAATATTGTACGTTTGGGTACGCATTTTGCGCAAAGGAAGGACACTGGTGGACCTGTGAAAAGTCTTTTTGGTATAGAGAGCACTGGGTTGGGATACAGTAAGGCATAAACGCCCGGATATTACTGCCTTTTTTTTAAGGTATTTGTGTATGTAAGTATATATATATATATGATGCCCATTTCGGGCCGTAATGTGTTACTCGCGGATTTGGCTTGGACTACACCAGAGCAGGGCACAAGATTATCAGATGCTCGACATCACCGTAAACGAATGGCATGTCATCGAACGCTTCTTTTGTTTCAAAAGTCATGTCGTTATTTTATATATGAAGGGAGCCAGTGATGAAGTCTCCTGGCCACTACTGAGCATCACCAATCGAGAATTCAGGAGAGTAAGTGGACGTGTCCTCGATACAGACAACGCGGCAACGACGTGGCACCCCATGGGGTGTTTTTCTTACTCATTTTATATGGTACTGGACTGCCAGGCTTGCATTTCTCCTGCTCCTGCTCCTGCTCCTGCTCCTGCTCCTGCATCTTCGTTATAGTTAACAATTTTATGTTAGTTTTATTTTGTCACTCGTAAACTTGTCTCAATACGTGACTTTGCTGTATTTCGAGGTCGGCTATACCGTGCCGGAGAACATCGACCAAAACAGTTCGATACACGCGGCAATGGATTTGCGTCGTGTGGCGCCGTGTGGATCAGGCTTGTATTTAACAATCAAGTATTTTCCCTTCATTCGGAGAAGCCAAACTCCATGAGCCTTCCTGTCATGATAAGACCCGACGCTGCGGAGAAGCTTACAACAGGGCTTCATGACACTTCTCGCGGCACAATCGTGCCATGAAACGGACAGGTCATGTCTTGCCATGACTACGTGATCCCGGGGGTGTGGAATATCCGACCAATTCGAGACATGACCTAGCGTTGTGTTACCCAGGAAAAGCCCGCGATTGTGTTAACAGGGCAAATTGGCCACATGCACTCTTGAGAGTTGGACGACTACGAAATGCGTTTCATCTCAGCTGAATCTGAATAGGGACAATATCGCCGCCGGCAAATTTGGAGTTTAGGAACAGAAGTAGACAAGAGTAAGAACGGCGGAGTGTCCGATGCTGTTGTGCCACCACCACTGTGGCTACTCCGTACTCCATGCGACCGGTAGCCTACCCTGTTCACATTAAAATGCTCTGTCGCCTTAGTTGAACATTGAGGAAAACATGTCGCGCTTATTTAGGGAACATGTTGGCCCCTGTCTTAATAACGGCTTCCAAACGAGGCTGGTGCCGATCACCGCCGTACATGGTGAATGTCGAGAATTCCACCTGGCACCACACGGGCGACGGGGTATTCGCCATATTCAGCCACACACACAAGGACTGACTTCTAAGACACGACCCACGACGGTACGACGTCGTTGGGTTTCCAAATCAGACAAGTGAAGTGCATATTGCTGAGTTTCTCACCCACCATCACCAACCAACCTGGTTCTGAATGATAAACCCGCTCGATAACTAATCCTTACTCCGTGTTCAGACCCAGTATGTGATGACCGTCCTTCTGCAGAAGGTGTCTGCCGAGATGGTTCCTCGTTGGCATGTCACCTGAGAGAATCCTTATAAAACGAATGAGCCATGATGTCTGCTTAATTGTGTCGTATGGAGATGGGAGGTGGAAGGCGGCAACCCTTGGATAGCAATAAGGACACCGGTGTCTCGCGATGCAGGAAAGTCGGCAGGAACTATTCGCTATTCATAGCCGTTCAAGATCTCGTCGAGATAAAAGGCAAGTGAATACAGCCAACTGACCAGGGGTATACGGACGTACTCCTTCCCCGGCTTCGTTACTACTACTCGAGGTAGGTAGGCTACCGAGAGCTATGGAGCGACCCCACCGATTTTCGTCTTTCCTGTCTAGTTCGGTTTCAACATGAAATATCTTATCAGAGTCATGCTGGTAAGAAGAGGAAGACTAGTCATGAGCTTGGAACGATTTTCCGTGGCAATTAAGGAGATTGCTTTCGGTGCAACAATTGTCTTGCAGCGTTAGCGTGTACCTTGTACATGTTGCACAGCATCCAGGCCCTATAGTGAGACGGTGAATATGTACTCTATCCATTATGCAGCCTTCGAAGCTGAATAATGGCTGGCGTCCCCCTTCAGCGTCGGCTAGAAAACCGGGACTGAACTTTTAAGTGGTACAACCCCGGTTGAACATCAAAATAGGCTATGAAGACTGCTAACAGGTAATGCACTGCGGAGTACTCCGTACGGAGTACCATTACAAAGAAACGAAGGCTAGCGGTGCAGCTTCGCCCTGTATCATATATTCTAGGTCTCCAAAATGCGCGCCTCTCCCATGTGCGTCGGTTTGTATCTGCCTGACTTGACTGTTTAGAATTCCCTTCCAGCCGCGGTCATGCGCACCATGTTGTGCTCGACAGACAAATCTGGATTTTCAGCTTTCGAACTAGCTGTACAATGTAGCCGCCCGATCCGTGGCAATGAAGAAGATTGCCGTCGAGCTCATCTTCATACCGTTGGTCTTGCTGGCATGGTCCGTCGTAGTTTCGCAGCCTTGACATACCGCAAAAAGCAAATATTGTCAGAGGAGCACCTACCGCCACCACCACCGCCGCGACGCCGATGACGCCAGGGTCCTCAGAGGACGGATGCCGGGGCGAAAATTGGCATTAGACCTAACGAGGTGGGGTTTCCTGTCCTGTTGACAGTGTTCTTTCAGCCCAGTCCACGTGTTATTAGAAAGCCTCGTCGCCTGCCTCATATGATAAGCCAACAGTCTGTGAACTCCTGCTGCAGAGTGGAAGGTGCCACGACATGGCGAGTGGACACATTCAGGCCTCCCCGAGTCAGTAATGTCCTCATTGTGAAGTCCGTGACCGCCTGGGCGTGTATTGTGTGAGCCTTCTAATTAGATCAACAAGTTTGGGCCTTATGTCAACGAGCGGTGTGCCTCATCTCTGACGAATTATTCGGGCCCTGCATAAGCTGGGCGAGAATGCTGTACTAGCATGTAGGCCCGCTGCATCGGCTGATGGGACTGGAGTAATTCGGACGCTGGCTCCGTCATGTAATGAACAGTCCGCAATTTCTCTCGACCTCAAATGCAAACCGAAGGGAAGACATGCTTGGCAAGGATTAGATGTATCTGCGCCGCATGAGCTCTTCGTTAACTTGGTTCTCCCATCCCCGGTTTATAGGACAGCCTGCTACTTGCGAAATTGCCTTGACTGTCAGCTGGTCCTAGCGTGCAAAGGCGGAAAAAGTTGCGTCTGAGGGATGTTAGGGGCTATCTGGTATGTTCATCGCAAGATTGAGTAAAATACCTTGATACGTAATCACAATATTTAGTATTGAGCATGCTTGCTGTTGCAGATGATTTTGTACTACAATAGATCGTGTTGACCGAGAACGTCTGAAATGTTATCCAGAGAGGGAAGGTGTGTGGGGCTACCGAGGCCAAGGCAAGCACATGGAGAGCAAGGCGGGCTGCGTAGCCTAGACGTTAAGAATTATGGGGCCACCAACGCTAAAAATTAAACAGCGCCCCCCCACCTCTTCACCTCTCTCCAGTTCTGGAGCTTGAATAGCTGCGGTCAGCTCGAAAGGGACCGTGGCATGCCCAGCTCTCAGATATTGAAAAGCCAAGACCAATACATGAGACGGCTTGCAGGATCATCGGATCTTTGATTGAAATGGTTGAGGCTGAGGTTGAAATTGAGGAGCAGGCACTGCACTCTATACGCCAGACTCCAGCAGCCAGCCAGATACGAGACACCACATTCGGAGTACGTGAGTGCTGGGGCGGCTTCAGATCGGTTCGCCTACGTACCCGGTACAGATCAGGCAATTCGAGCACTTAAAAGAATCAAACGCTGGTAGCAGCATGCAGCGCTTTAGCGGCTAGCCTCAAAAGCTAGGTGTGAGACAAAAATCTTCGCAGACACGTTGCCACTGTGAGACACAATGGCCAGCCTGTCTTTCTTTTTTGCGTTGGACTACCCGCACGTGCCGCCGTTCTCACGGAGTTCTCCGTACTGATGATTGCCATGGAACAGGTACAGTTGAACCCTTGGTTGGTTGGGCAACGCGTTTTTAGCCATGTTGTTATACGTGTCTACTTCATGCTGCGGCGGCGCTGCGGGTTGCATGCGGGTGAAAAATGACCGAACCAAACTAGTAATGAAAGAGTCGGGCGATGCTACAACGCTACTCTGGTTAACGGGGGAAAAAGGAAATAAAAGCC
>JASWJB010000284.1:0-58554 GCA_032433595.1 Conoideocrella luteorostrata
AAAGAAAGCGTCATACAACTACAAGCTAGGTGGCAGAATACTCAATTCTTCCACTGACCCAAAACCTAAGCAAACAAGTGTCTAATTCCTATAGTTGTTTCCCAAAACCCGTGTTAATAACTGTTCACCGTATCAGATACACTTTTCAAGAGCTGCGTCTACTTGTGCATCTCCTGGAGTCGTCAAATTCGTCAAAATAGCACATCATGGTCGTAGAAAAGAAATGCAGGTTTTCAGACCGTTCCAGATCCAGAAATACAGCAAATCCCTAACAACCAGTTTCGAAAGGATTATACGTCGGCCCTTGTATGAATATTACTCCACAAAAAGGTTGGCTTGAATTCCCTTTGACGAACTTCCATACACCCTGAAACTCCAATTTGAGCAGTGCTGAATCCATTGGTAGATTTCCCGTCTCCGAGCGCGCACAAAATGCTCAACTTGGCTCAAACGTAATGATAAGAGCAGCCGGTGCATGCTCCTTGCTTATGCAGTCCCCTTTTGCACATACATCAGACAAACATTACCTGTGCCATGACTGGTTAAAGGCGGAGGGGAGAACGCCTAAGGCACGCTCTGGGGCTGTACGCTTGCTGGCTGTAGACTGGTCAGCATGTTGCTCAAAGTGACGCAGGAAAGCGAACAGTGATATAAGACTTACTGGACTGTTGAGCATTTGCTGTCTCTTGCTGCGTCCTTTCTTGATGTGGCTCTTGAGGGCACTAGAGTCCAACGGCTTTAAAAGTTCAAAGCTGCAGAGTAGCTCCGAGGAGACCGACATGACAGCTCCCCAGTTGTCAAATTCGCCACAATACTGCGTAAAAGCTATTAGTTTACCATCAATGAATTTAGGATCAAAGTCAGCACTTACATTAGGCGCACTGAACACGGTGACCAAGACCCTGTCGTTGAAAAATTCGTATCCATCCTCCACCACCATGTGCGCCCGACAGATGAGGTCGAAGTCGTGCACAGCTAAAAACTCGGTAATAACACGCTTGCCGAAACAATAACTCACTCCTCTTTCATTTGCTTCCCAATCTTGTTCCATATCCGCAGGGTCTGCCCATAACAGATCGTTAAGTAAGCCGTAGTCGGGAACGTCAGTGGGTCGTGCGATGTTTCGGATGTCGTCCATGTGGCTAAGAGCAGGCGAAAGACCGCCATGTACGCAGAAAATCTTGCCTGCGACAATAGCAGCGATTGGCAAAGTATTGAAACAGTCGATAAAAGTCTTCCAGATTTTGACGTTACACCTTCGCTTGCATTCATCGTAAAAGCCGTATACTCTGGTCACATTGGCACATTCGTGATTGCCGCGGAGAAGGAAAAAATTCTCAGGAAATTTGAGCTTGTAGCAGAGTAGAAGCAAAATCGTCTCAAGAGACATCTTGCCACGGTCAACATAATCCCCTAAAAAGAGGTAATTGGCCATCGGCGGGAAGCCGCACATTTCAAACATACGGATGAGATCCGTATACTGGCCATGAACATCTCCCACAATCTTGACTGGTGCATCCAGCTCCAGTAGTGCTGGCTGGGATAGAAGCACCTCTCGAGCTCGTTGGCAAATGGCGACGATTTCAGCATTCTTGAGGCATACGCTCTTGGTCACCTTGCCAGCATAGCCCGCGTCCAGCAGTCGTTTGATGTAGTCATCGAGGTCCATATCCTTGATTTCTGCCATGCCGACGTTGCCGTTCGAGTCCATCTTGGTTGCCGAATCCAAAGAAGGTGATTGCGACACGTTGTTGATCATACTGTCTCGTTTAACAAGGATGGGTAATCCGGGGGACTGCATGTGGGCTGTAGCGCTGGCGTTCGTGGCAGACGGTGGCTGATCAGAGACATGGTCGACCTCGCCGGAAGCTTGCGCAGCGGCGACGTCGTGAGCTGCGCCTTTGGCACTAGAGAGCACTGGGGACGGGGGAGGTTGATCTTCAAAAATGCCCGGATCAGTCGATGACAAGTCTGTAGAGTTATGCTTCATATGCGGGGTTTCACTGCGACTGTTCCGATTAGAGCCATTAGATCTACCACTACGACCGGAGCGGACTGAAGCCGCATCAATCGTCTTGTCGCCATTGGACTCGCCATTGGATATTATTGCCGAGTTTCTAGGGCTATCGGTATTGAGAGACTTGCTGTTGTTGCCTCCAGGTATTTTGGATCGAAAGGATCGAAAGGATCGTGATGACTCCTTGGTATCGGACCTGCTGATGGAAGGGTACGTTTGCAAGCCGTCAGAGCCGGAGCCTTTGGACGAGGAGGGTCCACCGCCTTCTTTGGAGGCTTGGTTACCCATCTCGCAGGGTTAGAGATTTGAGTTGTCGAAGCGATGTAGAGGCGGCAGTGGCGGTGACGACGACGACAATAAGCGGCGTGAAATAGATGTGAGATGCGGCGTTTGCTGCGACGTTTCCGGCTATGAGTGTCTCAAATGTCGCGTGGTAGCGTGGGGTAGGTTTTTTCGCCTATCCTGCGTGACCGACCGTTTGCTTCGAATATTGCGGCGGTCTGCGAATGACTGATTCCAAAAAGTCTCTTTGTACGCGGTTGGATCGCTGGGTGGTGATAATATGTGTGTGATGTTGAAACAGTGGTGAATGATGATAATGATTTTTCTTCTTCCAGCCTTGCTTCTCTTGGTCCAAGTGGCTCGTTCTAGGGAGGATGAAAGAGTCGGCCAAGGACAGAGAAGAGGGCAGAGCGAGGAATCGTGAATGCGTCCGTCTTGAGAGTTGTTTCACGCGCGCACCCACAGAAACTCCAAAAAAAAAAAATTAACAAAAAGGGCGAGTCACGCAACGAAAGTCGGGTGTCCCGGGATGGCTGATGACGTCGTTGTCACTAACGATGCAGCTGTCGCTGCGTCGACTGGGGCAGCTTGCTCTATGATGTGCAGATGCAGATGCAGGTGCTTGTGCTGGTGTTTCGGTAACACAACTTCAGCTTGTAGAGATGGTGGTGGTATTATTATTAGCTGCAGGGTCCGAATCGGCAAAACGACAACAGGACGATCGAGAGTAAGGTGTTGGTGCTGCGCCTTTGCCTTGCGTAACTGTCGGCGATACGGCTTAAAATCGAAAAAGTTGGATGACGGACCGGGGATTAAAAGTGATGGCTTCCGTCTGGTGAACGACAGCGGGCACGAGAACGGGTGCGGATGCCGAAACAGATGCACTGTGGCAGTGTGGCCTGGTCACTGTGGTCCCGGGTGGCTGCGATGTTTGGTGTCAGGTCAGAGGCACAAATCAAATACACTAGCATGTACTCCGTACGGGCGCGCAAACCAGAAGATGATGGGAACACAGCACAACACGGCACAGCGCAGCACAACCCTACCCGACGGAACATCCAACGTCAACATGAACGTAAACCGAGACAAGGGAAATGTAACATGTAGCCGTGCGAGACACGGCGATTGTCAAATCGAGACAGCACAACTCGAATGAAGGGGATTGTTCTTACTTTTCAGAGAGGGTGAGGACAAGGCAAGTTAAAAATGCCAAACAGAGGTAGCAGAGCAGCCGCGAAGCACTAAACTGGGGCAATCGAGGCAGGGCAGGACAAGGCAGATGCAATGTTTGGGGAAAAAGACGAGATGGGCAACAGTACCTGCAGATCCCGAGGCGGGTTGGACACGGAGGCACGGCTCTGCCAAGATGTCTGGAACGGTCTGAGTGGTTGCTGGATGACTGCGCAAAAGATGCCGTACCGTAGTAGCGACGGTGTAGTAAAGTGATTGAATCGCATAAAACTGGGCGGGCGCGTTGGATAGACGGACACTTGTTGTTATTAATCTTGGCTAGTATATCCAACACCGAACCACAGCCTGGCGATAGCAACTGCAAAACAGGTAGGCTCACTCCCCTCAAATCGAGCTTGCTAGTCGTTGGCCAAGGTCTGTGTGTCTGGATCTTTGATGGGTACGCCAAGACAGATAGATGCAAGGATCTGTAGTGTAGAGCACAGGTGAGTGGGAAGAAGGTTTTGTATTGCAAGACGTGCTGCAGTAATGATCGCGACGGGCAAAACGGCCACCTCCAGAAGATGCTGGCCGGAATGTCCGTCAGTCAAAGTTTTTAGAATTTTCTTGACTCGGCGGGTTCTTTGTTGTTTCCAGAGAAGCGGCTCGGGGGCTGGCTTGACTGGCGCTTTCTCTGCTAACTACGGTATTATTGGTGTTGAACCGGGGGTCGATATAGCGGTTATCGGCGTCGGCGACGCTGAAAGATGGATGATTCGACGGCAATAGCGCCGAGCTGCGGGGAGACCAAAAGTCGACGTTGCCTCACAGGCCTGGGAAGGTGCAGATCAAGTCTCGACGTTCCTGAATTGACTGCTGCAATCGATGCTGGCTTTTGTGATGAGCGGTCAGACTTTGCAAATGATGCAGTCCAACAGGTTTTAATGCGCCCCAATGGTCCGTACGGTGTCTTGAGGATCTCGAAGAATAGAAAACCCCGTTGTTCTTTACGCTGGTACGGTATTGAAATTCGGCGTCGTGACCAAACGTTGGATGTGTAGATCGACTGCAAGTATATGTCCGCCAAGGTCAGCACTTGCACACCTGCACAACAGCTGAACGCCAAATGCGCCTCCTCAACAAGACAAGTTGAACAAGCGGTAGGGGTGCGCGGTCTGTGTACAGCTGCTGGCCGACTGAAGGTGCTCAGCTGACCAGACGATACGTTATTAGAAACGATAGCTAAAGAGCTAGTAGACGGGCTGGGCGGCGTGTTTGCACAAGCAGGCGCTGATAGATGAGCGAGCTGGTGAGAAGTCGGGGGAAACAGCTTGCTTGCTTCTTCGTCCCTCAGAGATGAGTTAATAGAGCAAAAAGATGAAGAAGAGAAAAGATGACGGGTTTGACGGAGAGCATGGGCACAAAATACAAACTTCAGCAGTCAATATTCATAACGAGCCACCATACCATGCAGCATGAATTGCGACGGAGATGCTTGGAACGGGAACCGGGGAAGTCAAGTGTGCCAGCCTAGCCTGACCTGACTTGTACGAATGATGAATGGCTGAGTGGCTGCTAGTCGACACTTCTATTGCATTGCTGGAGCATGGCTGGCTTGGTGGGGTGGTGGTGCTTGGGGGCGGCCGACATGGACAATTGGACCCACATTTCGACCCGTTGGCGGTCGAGACGTCTGGTCCGTTAACGATTAAGGTTTTCGGTGTCTGCTTTGGTGGCTATGGCTATTCTTCATGCTCCGTAGTTAATCGTGCCTGGCTGCATCTAACGACTCATCGCTTTGCGGACGGGACGCCTTCGAGGATCGAATATCAGAGTTCTGGCATTTGCTAGAAGAAATCAACGGTGCCGGACAGGCTGTCAGAACTCGGATGCCCAGCTTCCTGGACCGTAAACTCCGCATCGACGGCAGCTACCATCCTCCTAGTGCATTGGCAGTTCCAGCCTCCGTGATCCGCCCTCCCGCCTCAACTCGTCTCGCCACACCGAGTATCTGCATGTCAGCTTCGGAGCTCACTGTTTTGAAGTTTTTCCAGTCCACAAGTGCGCAATTTGTGGCACCATGGCAGCCAAAAGGTAAAAGGGAAACCGGGGTAGACCCTAACGGAGCTCTTGTCCAGCCTTGGACTATTTTATGCTTCCTTTTGCGGTTTGTCCAAGGACACCGCCACCATGTACTCCGTACACATGCCACAACATCACACCACGCCATGATCAGTACCAGCGCAAGGTCGCAACAATTGACCGCTGGGGCTGGCACGATCTATTCTTTCCTTTTGTGCTACCGATTTCTCCTTCTTTCATGGTTTTGCCCGTCTCGGGCTAATGTGTTATAACGTCCATTACCATGCCCACTCCGTGAGTCCAGGTTGGGCTGCAATACATTCACCCGAAGGCGGGGGCTGCCTCACGATCCCCTCAGCTCCTCTTAGACTCTACACCGCACCGAGTACGGAGTACAATCCCGTGGTTTGTTCGGCTCCTACGAAAAGGGGAAACCCGGGAACGAGCATCAAAGACATCTAACTGGCCCGGGGCAAACAATGTTATCCGTGGCTGTTGGGGGCTTTGGTGGTAACACAAGGAAGATTGGTAGTAGCATTGGTTGTGCGGTGACTTCAAGCATCCCGAGCGTGGGCAATGGCCGCCCCCCACATCGGCGCCGTTGGGTGGCTTCAAGAGCCAGCGCCCGTTTCCTCGTCCGCTCATTGTACATTATGCATCTCCGTCCGAGGACCCATCTACTCACTATCGTGGCCGTAAATGCATGTGGGTGCAACAGACCGTACATGTAGTCGCCCCTGGAGATGTTTAAGTTACGCTAACATCGCCTGGAAATTATTCCAACATGTCCAGGCTGCTCCGCGGCACCAGAGGCATTCTACCTGGAGATGCAGTCTTTGGACACGCCAAAAGATCTGCCGTAAATGCATTGGAATGGGAATTATTGAACGGATTACGTTCCGGAACACACGTAACTAGTCATAGCGTCCGTTCAGTCCAAACTTCGCACGGGGATCTGTTGACATTTGCGACCGTTTGCCTACGTATGTTTCCGCCCTATCGGGTCTGACATTTGCATTGCCTTCTTTTGAACGGCCGAAAGAGCCAGTGTGTTTCTCAATATCTTGGCCATGTGAATGTCTCTGATATGTGGTGAAGACTTTATTTGATCGGCGTGCAAGTCCATTATTTTCTACTTGAACGCTGTACTGCACAAACACCAACAAGGTTAAGCTTTCATCACTTCACTGATTTCGATTTGGAATGCGATTGGCGTTGAAACATGTGCAGGCACAGGCGATGAATACAATTCGCGGGTCTGAAATCTGGAAGGAGATAACTACGGAGTACTCCGTGCATGGCCGGTAACGAATGTCGTAATCATCGACTACTGAGACAGCCTCATCTCGTTACTCTGTCCGCGCGGGACGTATGATGAAGAACTCGGGCGAGGAGTCGTCAATGGTACTTTCGCCGTAGGAAGAATCGACTGAGGCCAACGGCGCATGGACGTAACCTTGCAACCCTACCGAATGGCGGATGCAAGACAATGAACATCAACATGCCCTATCGCTGACTGCCCGACCTGTAACAACACGTCCGCACACATGCCCCAGCAGATGTCTGAGTGACATCGGGAAGCGGCAACTCATCTGCGACACAGCACACAACCCTGACATCATCTCGCATATTTCAAGGGGTAATGTGTAACATTATTTTTGCTTCGTGCCAAGCTTTTACCGCCATGAGTCGAAGGTCTTAGACAGTTGGGGGAATTCCAAAATGGTCTGGGAAGAAGTTAGGAGCCGGTCGACCTGCTGTGCCGTGGCAGACATCCTGCAAGTAAGGGGACGCACTGCTTACTCAACGACCTAACCTCACCATACAGAACGATGCCCCAGAATCTGATTGAACCGTAGGACTACGGAGTAGTCTTGGTAGCATCAGTCATTTCGATACGATCAACAGTGTTAAAGGGGGTCACAGAAGATGCAAATTCGAATGCCAAGTGCTGTCGAGACTCTGATTCCTACGCAAGGGGAGGAATTGTTGAGATGAGGTATGTTTGTTTTCCAGCTCTTTGCCACAATCCTAAGTCTCGTCTCAAAAGCGCAGTGTACCAATTTGCGCTCCGTAGGACAGGTGATACAGGCGAGTCTCTGTATGCGAAGAGCGGATGATCGCAGACGGAGTGGTCCTTTGGAAGTACGTCCTGCGTACATAGGAGCGTACGTACGACAGTAACTAGATAGCAGCTAAGACGGAGCTCTCGTTAGCAATTGTCAAGGTAGTCGTTCAACAGACCAGGCACTGGCCGGCCGCGTGATGTGGTGGTCAAAGTCAAGCACTGGGGACAGTGCCACGACGGAATGCCGCACGCTTCTTGCATCTTGGACTACTGGAGATTGCTTGTAGTTAAGCTTAAGCTGGCTTTGACTGTCGTAAGCGGTTGCATGGAAGCTTCGAAGTGCCGCATGCTCGGCTCGATGGCCCAGGGCCAATACACGCAGATGGCATACGGAGTACGGAGTACCTAAATCTACTATCTGCGCGAGTACTGAGTACTGAGGAGGAAGTGCCCCGTGCCGAGTATGGCGACTCCGATGGCTCCTCGCTGGTAACTACTCCGTACTCGGGACAGCTGCCGCGCGAAGCGGGCGCGAGCAATCTGTCAGCTTCTCACATAATACAGCATATCTTGGGAGGACCAGTCGGGTTGCGTCAGCATGGTGGCGGCGAGCAACAGCTTGGTGCCAGCCGGCTAGCTGATGCTTCTATATTTGGCATTCTGCCCAAGCTAGTGGAGGCTGTGTGGGAAAGCTTGGCACCAAAGCAGAGCCGGCGCCTTTCCATCTCTTATCCTGTGTCGGTATCTATTTGATGTGGCGGAGGAGGATTCCATCAGCAGGCTCAGCCAAAAAAAGATATAAAAAAAAAAATCAAAAATCAAAAATCAAACCATGGACATTGGCCGTGAATTCTCGAGGCATTGTTATGGGAAGGATGAAGATGGCAAAGATGAGGAACTGACGAACTGTGCGTAGCCAACAGTAGGACAGTTACTCCATTCACCATGATAATACAATGCAATAATTCATAATTCCGTCGTCACGACGAACGCCAACATTAAAACAAACACTACGGTACTGAAACGTCCCCAGATTAAGTGCTGATGAAGGGCGATCAGTGGATTGTATCCGTAAAGCCCTCCCTCCCGGTCATGCGGTGTTGCGCGTCCTCATCCACACTCTCACAGACTGAATAACGGACGTGGAGCAGCATGCAGCTGTCGCGTCCGCGTGTTTCCGGGTACTGTAAGTGGAAACGAGGCGGCTGACTGATCCTGGAGTTTGTGTGTTTTGTTTGCCTTGTCTCCCGACGTGACGGTCGCTACTGTTGAATCCACACAGGTCAATTGAATGAATGTCACGAAGCATAGTCTCTAGTTGCTGTAGGCGAGCACTTCAGGCTCTTTCCGGAGGTAGGAGCAGAGTACTGTTGTATCTTGCAATCGTGCTATGACTACAGGGTATAATTTCGGAAATTAAATATTGACGGTCTGAAGGAACTATCTTAGAAACACGCTGACACAGCAGAATGCTGAAGAAGCTAGTAGCACTGAAAAATTATAGTACTAGCATGGAAAAGAAGAGAAAAACAGCCTTGGCTGGTTGGTGCTCAAGCATGGACCGTCACAACCAACGGATAAACACCAACGTAACGCGCTGAGGCGAAGCACTTGCTTACGATTGTGTCTTTTGGCTCACGTCCTCATCTCAGGGAATGCTGCTGCACGACGGAGTAAAGCAGCAGGTTCGGGAATACGATTCAGGGTCTCTCCCTGGTCGTTGCTTCAGCTTGATCATGCTGGAGTCAATTCGTAAAATTCTGGAGAAGACGGCCCACCCTGAGCTGTCGCCGCCCGCACGCCCTGCTGCTGTGATGCTGCGCCCAACACCACAGCTCCGCTTTTTTGTTCCAGCGAAGCATGGCAGAGCTCCGTACAGCGCTGCGCCACTCCAAGTCTCACGGCTTGGGAGAGCGCAGCATTATGCAGAGTACGCCATGCGGCCCACTTCGAGCACCCAGCCATCTTGTGGTCATGTCAGCTCGGCTGCAGCAGGGATGGGATGGGCTACTCCGTATGTACGCAGTACATCATATGTCATATGCCAACAAAAGAGTACGGAGGCCTGACTGTTTATATAAACAACTCGTCCGACGTCAGCTTGCCCGCTATTTTTGAGTCTTCTCATCATCGTATCGTGCATTTGGATTTATTGCATCCAACTCCTTTCGTTCATCACCAGCATCGTGACATCACTAACAACTCTACGTCACCTGCAATTAACAACAACGACAACAACAGCTACTCCTACTACCAGCGCCCAACGCTGCAATCATGGGTGTCGGACGCTTCTTTTGCGTCGCCCTTCCCCTCATCCTCACTGTCGCTTCCATCGTCGCCCTCCTCATTGCTACGCTCTCGGGCGTGTCCCACAACCAGCTATGGATGTTCCAAATCGACACCACGAACCTGAGCATCAACCCAGCCGACGCTGCCCACATCGCCGGCAAGGTGGGCATTAACCTTCGCGACGTGAAAACCGACAACATTACCGCCGTCGACCTGCCCGGGATCGCAAATGTCTACGACGTCGATCTATGGGGCTACTGCAGCACGGACGGCGACAAGAAGCGCCAGTGTACAAAGGCCGAATTTGACTGGGCAAACAGCGCTCTCAACACCAGCAAATTTGACGAGTTGGTTTCCAAGACCGGCGTGAAGATCCAACTGCCCAACGAGATCAAGGATGCACTCAAGACCTTCCGCACTGTGGCGAAATGGACTGACGTGGCTTTTATCATTGCTCTTGTCGCTCTGGGCGTTGAGCTGGTCCTGGGAATCTTTGCAAACTGCTCCCGCGTCATGTCTTGCCTGACATGGGTTGTTGCCGGCATCACAGCGGTGCTTGTCGGTGTGGCGGCTGGTCTTGCCACCGCCATGTCCACCATTGTCGTCGGTACCGTGGAGAGCACCGCCAAATATTACGGCGTCAAGGGACGCATCGGCGGTCGTTTCCTCGCCACTGTTTGGATTGCTACCGCGTTCGCCATCGCCGCTGCCTTCTTCTGGATCTTTACCATCTGCTGCTGCAAGCCTGAGCGTCGCCAAAAGAGCAGTCGTTCGCGCCATGCCGACAGCGACGGCGAGAAGCTGCTGCCTACGGGAGCATACCGCCCTCTCAGCAACAACAACTTTGAGATGGCTGGTGGTCAGCAAAGCGGCGTTTACCACCCTAACCCGGGCCCCCAGCTTCATGGGGGATACGCATCTGCACCTAGACATCCCTCTGGTCATGGCAGAACTGATTTGGCTTATGAGCCATACTCGCATCGAGCATAATGGGACACATGGGCCATGCTATACTCGTTGACTCTTATTTCCAGTTTTTAGTTTTGTATCCTAGCTTTTACTTGGAAAAGATTGGAGCGAACATTGATATTCTCTGCGATTGAATACTTGGGGCATTATTCCTGGCGTTTTGATGGACACAGATTACAGCCATATTGGCCGGGTTTTATAGCTTATGAACATAGATCATCTCTGCATGCATGACATGAATAAATGAGAATATTTAATCAAAATTGGTCATGTCCTTTCCTCTCCTTCCGCTATGTAGTGAGCATTGTCGTGATGCGTCGACTCCATGAGCATCAGTTGAGGGCCGTCCACCAGAACTCGCGCTGCATTGCACCACTTGCGGAATCCATCCATCGATGGACCCTCAAAAATTTTGGTGTCCACCACACCTAACGCACACACACGGTACCCAAGCAGAAGAAGTTAGCACACTCACCACAACGCAATAATGAATCGCATATAACTAGGGGTTAATTGGCTTCGTAGAATTTTTTGTACAGGCTCCCCATGGCTTCTTGACAGTGACATCCCCATCGCAATGGCTCACCAGCCAGCTCCGGTATGCAGCCCGATCTGTCCGTTGAAAAATACACTGACACACATGACCAGTCAAAAGGCATTATGCTCAAGAGGCAACTCGCCCAAGTGCCCATCACGGCCCTGGCATTCTTCACTAGCACCTCCGGCAGGGAGTACATCTTAGCCGGCGAGGACAGCGAGCTAACAATCTACGAAGGGGCTGTTCACAACAACAGCAACAACACCAGCGAGCCCATCTTTCGAGTTGCCGTCTTTGAGGACCAGCCAATTCATGGGATCCGCGTTTCCCAATCCTGCAGTGAATCTAGGATTCTGCTTTGGGGCGCCGCACGCATTGCTCTTTTCAATGGGCTAGCACTCGAGAGTGGCTCGCAGCCGGTGTTGTTGGCGAGCACCACAGCGCCGGATTGGGTCTACGACGCTGCCATATCGCCATTCAAGGTTGGGGAGGCTGTTCTGGCTACTGCTCATAACGAGGTTGTCCACATGGCCTACCAGGCCTCTTCAGGGGGTGGCGAGAAGCTCTTGCTGGGAGACGTCGTTTCCCCATCCAGGCCCATGCTGTACGTCGCTCGCCTGCGGTGGATTTCGGAACGTGAAGTGCTCGTCGCCGCGGGGACTGTATTCGGCGACGTGCTTGTCTGGAAGTACCACGTCGATATGGAAGATACACATACCATGCTGTTTGTGCTTCGTGGCCACGAAGGCTCGATATACGGCCTGGACATCTCGCCTGAGCTTCTCACAGCTCACAACGGCTCGTCGCTGCGTCTCCTTGCCACTTGTAGTGACGATAGGACCATCCGCATATGGGATATAAGCGAGCATTCGACGCCACACGAAAGCACACACGCGACCCGTGCGCTAGAGACTGGCTTCAAAGCCGCAGAGAGCTACGATGAGCTCCAACCCGCCTCTGGAGACGGACAGATTACCCCCGTGGCTGTGGCTATGGGCCACGTTTCGCGGATATGGGGCGTGCGATTTGGTGTCGCGGGTGAAAGCTGCGATCTGGGTCCAAAAGGACTGTCTGTGTACTCTTTTGGTGAGGATTCGACGACGCAGCGATGGAGGCTGCACCTCGACAAGTCGCAACCACCGCCACCATCATCAACAACAGCCAAAACCACAACCACAACCACAAGAACAGCAAGTTTGGTCGGTAGGCTGGTTTACGAGCATACCTACGCACTGCACAACGGCAAACATCTCTGGGCGCGGGACCTCAAAGTCCGCAGTGGCGGCCGTGTCGATATCCTTGCAGGGGGTGCAGACAGCAAAATCGTGGTTATTGAAGATTTCGCTGCCGGTGAAGAAGAGGGCGTGGTGGGGACAAAGCTCATGACGGTGGATGTGCCGGATCTGCTGCAGTCTTTGGCGAGGAGTCCCCGGTTGGGGATATCCCGTGAGATGATCAGTCGATATGACTTTGTGAGGGAGGACAAAATCCTCGCCGTTACGAATGTGGGCAGATTGTGTGTCGGGAATCTATCAACAAGGACGTGGGACGAGGTTGATGTAGCAGGGTCAGAACACATGGCGGAAGACTTGAAACTGTGCTACGTGCTGAGGAAAGTCGGGCACGGAGCCGCCGTAATTGGCACGACGAACGGCAAGGTTTTCTTCTGTCTGGGGGGGAGGCTCGTTTTGAGTGCCGAGCTTCCAGGGAGGATTGTCGAGATCAATTGCCTCTCGGACACGGCTGCATCATCATCATCATCATCGTCGTCATCAGATAGCTACGGGTCTATTGAGCTTCTGGCCCATCTTCACGGATCGTCAGTCTCCTATCTCCTCACCTTGGACCCGTCCGGCCAGCTACTCCAAGACCACCAGCAAATCACTGGGCTCGATGGACGATTCGTCGCCGTATCTGCTGCCAGATTGAACAGCCTCCTCATCGTGGGCTCCCGCCATGGATATATTTCCCTCCTTACGTTACAAAATCAACAATGGAGACCAATCCTGGACACTGCCACTCGCTCTCGCGACGCCATCACCTCGCTTGTTCCTCTCCCCTCAGGAACCGCATCCACGACCACACCTTCATCTCTTTACGTCCTGGCAACCAGCCGAGACGGCAAATACAGGATATACCACATCGACACCTCACTGTCCAACGCCTCACTCACACTCCTGCACGAGACAAGCCCCCCCTTCGGCCCCATGATAGAAGGGGCATGGTTCACAGACGGCCCAACCCCCCAGCTCATTCTCTATGGGTTTCGAAGCAAAGACTTTGTTATTTGGAACGAATCCACGCGGGAGGAGCTCGCGACCGTGGACTGCGGAGGTGCTCACAGGACGTTCCGTCTTGATCACAGCGCGCAGGACCCTGCACGGTACAGATTCGCATATACGCGGACATCTAAGCTTTCGATTTACTCGCAGGCAAGGATTCCCCATCGGACAGTCAAGCCGGGCACCCATGGACGAGAAATCCGCGCGTTGAGCTCGAGCTCGAGCTCAAGTCCCAGCAAGCGGTATATTGCATCTGGTGCGGAAGACACTTCCATCAGGATATGGGAGTATGTGGACAAGGACACAGACGGCAGGGAGGGTGCGAAGCAGGGCCGCGGTGGACAGACAGAGATGCGCTATTTGGCGTGTATGAAAGCCCATGTAACAGGAATACAGAAGCTGCGTTGGTTCCAGGACGATTATTTGTTCAGTAGTGCTGGCAACGAAGAGTTTTTTGTGTGGAGGGTCAGGACTGTGAACTCGGCGTATACGGGCCTGGCTGTTGTTTGCGAAGGAGTGTTCGCGGATAAGAGTCCAACTGGCGATCTGCGGGTCATGGATTTTGATGTTTCGACGGGAGAGGAGGGGCAAGGCATCATTGTCACGTTGGCATTCTCAAACTCGACACTGAAAACGTACGAGTACGGCGACAATGGCAGCTTCAAGCTGCTTTCTGCGGGTCGCTACACTGGAGCTTGCATCACTCAACTGCGGCATCTCGGCCACAGAGACAATAGGATTTGGATCACTACAGCCTCTACGGATGGACATTTGGCGCTGTGGAGCACGAAATTAAAAGAAGCCATGCTGCAGAGCTACACGCTGAGAGAGGCAGCGCCAGTCCACCAGAGCAGTATCAAGAGCCTTGATATGATCAAGGACAATAACATGTATCGAATATTGACCGGTGGAGACGACAATGCGGTTGGATTGGTTGTCCTTGCCGAGGGTTTAGATAAGGAGGGTAACACGACATATGGAATTGCTAGTCGAGGCATCGTTCGCAGAGCTCATGCAGCAGCTATCAATGGCGTTGCTTTATTACCCAACAACCACGATAGAGAAATGAGTGAGACGCTCGGCGTGAGCGTGAGCAATGACCAACGAGTCAGGGTATGGCGAATTTCTACAAGTAATCCTCAAAAAATTGCTTTAGCAAGTTGCGTGAGCAGCGGCGTGGCAGACCCGGGCGATATCGTCGCTATCCATCGAGGGCGAATGTATGGGGTGATAGTTGGTGGGGTTGGCGTCGAGGCATGGAGTGTGATGTGATAAATAGCATTTTGAGATGGCGTGAAGCCCATATACTGATATGCTGTACTCCGTAGTTACCCCACAGATGGTATGAGATTGGTGGCATGAAAGAAAAAAAAATAAAATAAAATTTTTTCATGAATGATGATCCCTTGGAATCCCCCCTTGTATAATGCCGTGGTAGACCGTTGGGGTTTGGCCCCGGACAATAATCACCACCCAGAGGAGATGATCCAACCAAACATGGCACAAAGTACCATACCATGTGTTTCATCATAAGTAGCCACGGTCTCGCCCGTCACAGAGACAGAATTGTCTTGGGTGGTTGTAAGGGGACAGACGTACTTATGAGGTACGGAGTATCTACTCCGTAGAGGCGCCATCATTCCAGACGATCGGGTTCAAAATGAAGCGACACAAAGGAAAAAAAAAAAAAGGGGGTGACGAGGACGACGGCTTGCCATTCGCGCGCATTAGCGATTAGAACTATTGAGGTAGAGATCAGAGCCGCGACATTTTGCGGACTGGAAGACAAATATTTTATCATGAATGCCTCCGATAGTTCGATGCTCCGTTGGCCGTGAGGTCGGCCAGTTCGGGGCTGTAATATTCGGGTGGATAACGCTACCGGGCTATTATATGCAAACGGGCTTGGCTGTCGTAGTGATATTACGGATTACGCCCGTATTGGCTTGGGCTGATATAGTGCAAAATCTAGCGACCCATCTCGGCTGCTGGAGTCGAAAAGAGCACCGGGAGAAGAACTCCGTAGCGTCATAATTATTAGGGACGTTATATCCAGAGATGAAACTAAAGATGCCTCAAGTTAGTTGCTCTTAAGAGGAACACACGGGGTTGTATGAGGCAAACAAAAAGGGCCGTTGATAGAGAGTCTTGCGTGGCGAGATTGTGCAGCCTCGGGTAAATTACATCAAATTTGAAGTATTGTGATTGATTGTGATGGTAATAGTACGGCCGCATGATGTAGGAAAGTCAGCCAGCTGTCACAAGGGAGAAGGAGGAGGCGGATGAGGAGGGATGGAGGGGCAGAGTCACTCACTCGGTCGGCGCTGAAGAATGGATTGTATTACTAGTTAGTGCTTAGTACCAGGCGGCAGCAGCGGCATCCGAAGGAACATCTGCCCCGTTTGCCGTGTAATAGAAAAAGGCTCATGTTCCGTATTAAACCGTTAACTTCATCACGTTGATACCAGACAATATTGACTGGTGACAGCTGGTCTTTCAGAGTACGGAACTCAGAAGCCAGACAGCCAGACAGCCAGACAGCCAGGCACCGGGGCAGAAAGCCACATCTGCGGATGGGTCCAGATGGTAGGGGCTACCCATGCGTATTTGGGCAACTAGTGCGTTGCGTGCCTGCGCTGGACGAGCGGATCGCCAGGGCAGGAGAGGGGAGAGGGGTCGACGAAGGAGGTTTGGGGGACCCCATTACGGAGTACATTCCATAGTTCCATAGCTTCGTCATGGGAAACGGGAAGACCGTCCGGCCGTGGGTCGTGCATGGGCTTATTCACGCCTCGTCTACCTCTTGGGCTAAGCGATCTAGCCGTCGTACGTTGAGAGTCTTCCAGCCACTATTGTACTCCGTTGCGTCCGGGCTTTCACCATGATGCTGATTCCCTTTGACCAAGCGGCACAACAAACGCTTGGGTCTGTGTTTTACGCCCGCCACAGAATGCGGACGAGAGCATGACCCAGCGGGCGAGTTTGTCTGTTTATAGCCGGACGACCTGCCCACTTTGTTTGATTCGGCCGTTGTCTGCACTATAGTCTGGTGGTAGGCCTGGTCGAGTCCATCTGTATCACATGCGAGGAGGGCGTGGAATGCTTGGATGCATCTTGGCTGCCATGCCCTATGTCATTCAAGCGGGCTCTCTGCATTTGTCGGCGTGGTTATGCCAATGTGTACCGATGTGTACACACACTCACACAAAGCTAGTGGGACCCTGTCTCTGGTAGCCTTTGTCATTTTTCTATATGAGAATGATGGCTTGGGTGTGTTGCAGGGGCTATTACTGTTGCATGACTGCAGTCCTTCATGCTTTCTGAACTCGAGGTAACAACGGTGCATGGAGAAACCGTATCTTGCATACTACATAAAGACGATCTGGTAGCCCTCCCGAACTCACGGTCCTCACCCCGCAAACTTTGGTCGCAAACTTGGCCGCAGGCTCGTTCGCAGACTTGCCCGAGTATCGACCTTCACCCCTTCCTCACTTTTTGCTCTTCTTTCCATTCCAAGATCCTTCCAAGATCCTTCCAAGATCCTTCCAGCGCCTTCAGCGCTTGGTACTTTTAAGAGCTAGATATTACTGTTACACCTGACATCACAACTCGTCATATCCAGCTCCATATCTTCAATACGCCTCAAGCAGAGACATTCAGGTGATCGATACAACACAAAGTACGGAGTAGACACATAACATCTGGGATTAAACTTGAGTTCCTCTTTACTTTCACACATCATGAGGTCCCTCTCCATCGTCCTGGCTCTGCTGTCATCTGCTGCCATGCCTGTCCTCGCAGCCCCAGTCGGCCCCTCTGGCCCCTGCCCCGACGTGAGCATTGCATTCCTTTTCCCTGATAAATTCCTCTTTTACAGACACGCTAACAGCAGCTGCAGCGTAAAGTTGACGCAATTCTCAATGGCGACATGGATCCTTCCGAGTGCTGTTCTTATGGCAACTGCAAAGGCGATGTGGTCGTCTCCGTTGGTTGACAGACCTTACAATGCATTCTGAAGGTCATGGATGACCGGCAAACCTTTCGATTTGATCATTCTTGCATGGACGTGGCATCGGAGTTTTGGTACACCTTGTCTTTTTTCACTCAAAACAACACGACCAGGCAGGTTGGGGGAGTTTTGGTTAGGTTTTGGCAACGGGACGGAAAAGGCTGGACCGGAAACACAGGTACCGATCAAAACGCTCATAAGTTTTCTGTCTGGCAGCGGACTCGAGATATACATTGTTTTAGAACCATTGTTGTATTTTTTTTTTTTTTTCACGAATATTATGATTATGGCATGGTGGGCACTGGCTGCCATCAGTCATGGGTTTTGGTAATTTCAGCGGCCGGATTAGCCGCCTCGACTACAAATGCGAGTCGCAACAACCTGATTTAGACGTAGGTAGATGGGATTGGTGGCTCTTCATCTTAGCCAAAGGGGCCACGGCCATCCCCAATTTCATGATTTATCACAAAACGAAAATTTCTGCTGTCACTTTGATGTTGGCTCCTGGTTGAAGATAGGTCTCAGCAAAAAGATGCGTGTTAGTCTTCAACAATTGCCCACCTCTCCACGCTCCACTGGACCCGACCAAGCCTCGGAACACTGATAGAGTAAGACGACGAGCACCTGCGACCTCCCTCTGCCCTGAGAAGAGGCTGGCCAGCCGAGCCGCGCTAGAGAACGCACCAGCCGCTACCAACGCTCGTACCGGAACCGCTGCAGTGGACACACGGCTGCACAAATGAGGTCATTGTCAGCACGGCCGTGTACAGTTTGGCACTCATAAAGTACGACGTAGGGCTGCCCGAGCGGGGGACAAGAGCAATGGGAGCCAGACAGATGAGATGCGTATTACAAAAGGGTTCGTCAAGTTTTGGATGTGGAAAATACCGAGTAGCTATCCCGTTTTGTTCTCGATGTTCCCGATGTACACGCTGTTCCTTTTTTGCTGATTTGATATTTTGTGGCCCGACTTGGCATAAGAAGAGTCTTTCATCTCCTGATATGGTTCGGTGTGGTGGCTTTCTGGTTCGTCGGAGAAGCGAATGTGAAACGTTTCGAACCACTTATGCAAGGCCCCGACAATCTCGTCAGCGGGATTAGACATGCCGTCTGATTGGGTGGCCAATCGAACATCATTAGGAAACAATAGCTTATGTTGTGTCTGACACATTCTAATAGATTCCGGTAGATGGCAGCGCATGTCCGAATGCTCTGCGAGCTAGAAACGCCTCGTCAAATGGTTTTATCCAAAGTACACCACAAAAATACAATCCCTGCCTATTCTTCACCGGCGAGCACCGCACCCCAGCTAGTCAACAGAAACCCCGAGATGGCTCACATAATTTCACGTGCTATGCTGCAGCGGACAACCCCCGTGCACAAAACAATTGGCCGGTGTTTGTTTCACGCTGGACGATGGTGTGGCTGCTACGTCTGACCAACTGAACGGCCGTACGAGGTACCCCGCGTTTTGGTGGGAGAGACATGATGGGAGTTAGCATGGATGTTGCACATGTGCGCTTGCGTCTTGAGGAATTATAGCTGTGTTGATCGTTGTGGTTTCATTGAGTAGTGAGCACTAGTCCGTTCGGATACAGCGAGTTGGACGTAAACGATAGATGGATAAATGCATTGGGCGTCAGCGTAACATGTCAATATAGGTGCCGGGCTGTTTGAGTCGCATGGATCATATGGATCGTACGCATAGGGATATGGGCCATTTGTGAAGTGAGTAGACGCTGTTACGAACCATCTAACGAAGTAGCTGGCTGGCATCACGTTGTTACTGCTTCACCTATGATGCTTTGACTAGACCATGCGGAGTCGACAGCTAGCCATTTCGGAAAAGTAGTGCTCGCCCATCGCATGTAAGGCTGAAAGTTGAGCTTGATAAGTCATGGCATGACCTTTTACTGTACTATAGTATATTATCGTCTTTATCGCTTTCTTTCTTTCCTAGCTACTTGGCACTTTCGTTCTTTCTATCCTTGCATCCCTGCATCCTTGTATTCTTCTATTCTTCAATTCTTCTACCCTTCCTTCCATTCTTCGATCCTTCTTTTCTTTCCTTCTTTCCTTCTTTCTCCTTTGAAACATGTTTCAACTTCCGCACCCGCACCAGCAGTCTGGAACTGAAACGCTCCCTCACGAACGACACTCGGGCAAAACAAAAAAACTAACACACATACACACACACAAACACACACACAAACACACACACAAACACACACACAAACACACACACACACATACATACACACTCATATGCACACATATATATACAAAAGGCCGTTTGGCTAAGATGTTTATTTTGCAGAACGTGTCGCAGAACAAGCTTCATTGTACATTACTCCCGGGCTGCAATTCGGATAGCGACCTTTGTGCTTTCCAGGCTATCTCTTGTTTGGGGGCTTCAGGGAGCGATCATGAATCAGGGAGTCGGTATTACTCAGGAGGATGAATGTACTTGTCCTCCTCGCGGCTTTGGAATGGGCCATCCTCGCCTATTCCGGGCCTCGTGAAGACATCGATATTCTCAATTGACCCGTTTTTGACGCATTCTCGCCAGTAGGTGGTGTTGGCACACGCACAAACTCAAACTCAAACTCACTTAGCCGGCCGCGGTCAACGGTTCGCGCGCTGCTTATTCCGGCAGGGACAACGCCTCACAGGAATGTATTGTATTTTACGGAGTATCGTATCGTATTATGCGCACGGCACGATATTGTGAGTCTGCCTTAGTTGTGTAAGTAACTATACCTGTACCAGTAGTTGGCGAAGACGACGGGAACAAAATCGGCAGACAAAAGAGATATAGGCTTGGCTGCTGCGGCTGCTGCGGCTGGACGCGACTCCATCTCGTCCCTCATTGGAGCGGCTACAAGGCGAGAAGAGGAGCCTAGTTACGGAGAGACTGCCGAGCGCACTGACAGACACCGATGCAATATTATATTTCGAATGCAACGGCCGCAGATTGGAACAATAGCATCTACTACTACGGAGTAATGCTCGGCTGAGAGTCCCTAGAATCGAGGTCCATGGTCCTCCAATCCTCCACCCAGACCGTTCGATTTTAACCATGCCCAATGTCTCGAATTCAAGATGCTGCCGCTTCTAGTAAGACGCGGCCATGTCCGTCTGTGCAGCAGCTCCATTTCATCAGCTCGCTGGAGGACGGAGCTCTGTCGACCTGGCGAGACCCGACCTGACTATTCGCGCCGCAAGTAAGAAAGTAACTGCTCTGAAATGGCACCAGCATTGACACTTTCGTACCGGGCAACATTCCGTGCCTTACAGTATATCATGTACATATACATCATTATGCATACATACGTACGCACGTACGTACATGCCTGTGATGATTTTTTCGCGCTTGCTCCTGACCTCGGATAAAATGAAAACTAAATTGTGGTATAAAACTTAAACTTGTATACAGTACTCCGTGCAGACTACCTAGTTATGCAGAAGCACTCCGTACGAAGAAAGGGTCTCGTGATGTAAAAGCATTGTGTTTGGCGGCCGTATGTGCCCGCGCATCCCGTTGAATCCTGCATGCTCGGGTGATATCAAGGCTGTGATTGGCGCGGCAGATGAGCTTTCCAGACAAGTTCATATGCCAGCCAGCGCACACATAACTCAGCGGCCAAGCTCTCCTCTCCGACAGGACCCTCCCGACCCCCACATTGACATTTGTGGCTCTACACCACCAGACGGCGGGGAGCGGCGGGGATGTGACCGAACCGGCCAGTTGACCTCCTCTGTCTGGATGGAAATAAAGGCTGCCGCTAGAGACGTTTGCTAAAATCTGGCTGTAGTAATTCCTCGTCCCTCGTCCTTTCTCAAGACTCTGTCCTGTATTAATAACGTGGCTGCTGCCTGTAACTGGCATGCACATCTCGCATCACCTTCTTCATCTTTAAAATTGACCTTTGCACCTTCCTGCAGCCGCCAGCGGGACTACAGACACGCTCACTCCCTCGCTTCTTATACGCACACTCACCCCCATCTGTCTCGCCCTTGTAGACGACAGCTGACATGGCCCCCGCAGCGGTCAATAACAGCGGAATGGCCGACTCCAACCTATCTCTAAAGGCAAATATCGGCGTCTATACCAATCCAAAGCATGATTTATGGATCAATGAGGCCGAGCCTACTGCAGAGAGCGTCGCCGCCGGCTCTGACTTGAAGCCAGGCGAAGTCACGATTGCCATTCGCAGTACCGGTATTTGCGGGTAAGTCTCTCCGAATAGACAGCTCATGAAGCGAGAGAAAGAAGCAAAAGGACACATCTAAAATTGTGATCCAGGTCCGATGTCCACTTTTGGCATGCTGGTTGTATCGGCCCAATGATTGTCACTGCAGACCACATTCTTGGCCATGAATCGGCAGGCGACGTCATTGCCGTGCATCCCTCCGTCACAAATCTCAAAATTGGTGACCGTGTGGCAGTCGAGCCAAACGTCATCTGCAATGCCTGCGAGCCTTGTTTGACAGGCCGTTACAACGGCTGTGAAAATGTAGCATTCTTGTCCACGCCCCCCGTGGCAGGTCTGCTGCGCCGATATGTGAACCATCCCGCGATTTGGTGCCACAAGATTGGCGACATGTCCTATGAGAACGGGTCCATGCTCGAGCCCTTGAGCGTAGCCCTGGCAGGCATGCAAAGAGCCAAGATGCAGCTTGGAGATCCTGTTCTGGTCTGTGGCGCCGGACCAATTGGGCTCATCACCATGCTCTGCTGCGCTGCCGGCGGTGCCAGCCCGCTCGTCATCACTGATATATCCGAGAGCCGGCTCGCTTTTGCCAAAAAAATCTGCCCCCGGGTGATTACTCACAAGATTGAGCGCGCCTCATCAGAAGAAACGGCAAAGGCTATTGTCGCGTCCTTTGGTGGTGTCGAGCCCGCCCTGACCATGGAGTGTACCGGTGTCGAGAGCAGCATCAACGCAGCCATCTGGGCCACCAAGTTTGGCGGCAAGGTCTTCATCATTGGTGTGGGCAAGAATGAAATCAACATGGCCTTTATGCGGGCCAGTGTTCGCGAAGTAGACATTCAGCTTCAATACCGATACAGCAATACCTGGCCTCGAGCTATTCGACTTGTCGAGAGCGGCGTCATCGATCTGTCAAAACTGGTGACGCATAGGTTCAAGCTGGAGGATGCGTTGGAGGCCTTTGAAACTTCGGCAGATCCTAAGAGCGGAGCTATCAAAGTTCAGATCCAGAACTTTGACTAGTAGTCTTCCGTTTGCGAGAATACATTTGTGTGTGGGTGTGTGCGTGCGCGCGCGCCATGGTTTGTAGAGTAGATTGCGGTTGATTGGTGTTTTGAGGAGCGCATGGCATGGGGAAGAACCGTGGCCCTTTTCGAAATAGTGGCAGTAGCACAATAGGCGTCTGGACGAATATAACATGCACGACTGAACATATTGTATCTTTTGGGCACTCATTTAAATGAAGATTATGTGAGACCGTTGAGACAGCTTGGCATCTGATGCAAGAAGTTGATAACAATCCTTCCCTCAAAAGTCAGGAACGGGTGCTTGAGCTATGAACACCCCAAAGTGGACTAGCGTCTCGCCCATTCACCAACCATTCGGCCGACGAGGAACCACCTCACGAATTCTCCCGAGCTTTTTTTTCTCCCTCAGCAGAACAGCCGACCACGACCGCAGAACTCATCAATTGCCCTCCACGCAGTGTCCCAATCCGCACTGGAAGGTATTCTGTCGCCTCATTCCCGACTCTGCGAGTAGAATCTGTCGTTTCCCCCCCCGACCCGCCGCGCAATTCTCCGCTCACGACCCAACCCGACACGATGGCCATGTCTCTCGCTCGCCCCATGATCCGCTCTCCGGCCCTGCGGATGGCTTCTCGACGCTTCGAGAGCACCGCTACCGGCAAGGCCGCCGACGCCGCAAAGGACACCGCCTCCAAGGCCCAGCAGGGTCTGTCGCGAGTCACCAGCGCCGCCGGTCCCGCCATTGCCGGCGCAGCGCGAGGAGTTGGCAATGCCTTGGGCAAGATTGGCGGCCGAACCGGTCGTCTGATTGGCTTCATTGAGCGTGAGTGATTTGCCGCTGGAACGCATGCTTCAGTGTCGCCGGCCCTGCGACTACACGCAGTGCGATAGTCAGCATTGCTATTGGAGAGCTAACGTGCCGTCACAGGCCAAACCCCCTTTGTCGTCTACTACTCCAAGGTCGGCGCCGAGGTTGCCAAGCTGGTTTTCCAGGGCCAGAAGATGAGCCCTCCGTAAGTCACGACCACTCAGTAGAAAGTTATTTATTTTGCAGCAGCCGAGCGTTTCTGACATGGTCTCGAATCGCAGTTCCGTTGCCACCTTCCAAAACGTCTACCAAAACTTGTGGAAGTCGTTCCAGAACCGTACCCTTTTCCAGGCTCCTCAGAACCTCCTCCAGCAGGCCCGCAACGTCAGCAACGCCCAGCTCGTTGCTGGAGGTGTCGTCGCCGCCGAGTGCCTCGGATTTTTCACCGTTGGCGAGATGATTGGCCGCTTCAAGATTGTTGGCTACCGCGGCGAGACTGGCTCGCACCACTAAAACGATTTCCACCTCGTGTGTGATTAAGCACCCAATATGAAAGAAGAAGGATCGAGCGGGTCCGGCAAACTCGTTATCTAATTTTGCCCTAGGAAAGCCAGCAGGGAAATAAAATAGTGGACAGGATGATAGAGGTGGAATACGGAGCAATATAGACTTTGGGGAGGTCCCGTCAAGTGTCTTGCTTTCGACGCAGAGAATAGAAAGAGTCACGACGAGGCGTCTTTTGTTGGCAGGCCGGTGAGGCGTTTAATGCACCGGCCGCGACAAGCACCATTTGTTTGAGTTATATTTTTTCTTTTGTAAGATTGTACATCATATGCATCTACCATAGCAGTTCCCGTCACGACACGGGGCGGCAATCTACGGGCAACTGATATGAACACTGTCAAATGTTAGCGGCCACTGCCCCTCTGTCCCTGTGATTCTATGCTAGAACTGGCAACTCGCCGTCTCTCTTCTTCCATCAATACCGAACCGAACCGTGTAAGCCAGCCATTGAATTGAGACTGACAGCCGTGCAACCGCCGACCACACCACCAGAAGAACATCATCACACCAATATACCCACAGAAAGTCAAAGACGTCCATAACATTAACTGGTTAACTGACAGCATGGCACGTCACAGGATGCTCCCCCTCCCAACTTACCCCCCGGCCCAAATTTCGATTTTACCGCCAGCACGCAGCATTTTGACGTGTGATGCCCCCGCCGAAGTCGACGAACCACAGTGTTGCCGGTCTTCCACCTTGTAATTGTCCTTGGGATTGTTCAATGAAGCTCTCCCAGAGCAGTTGTTATTTATGACGCAGAGCCGCGCAATTTACAAAGGCAGACAGACCAGTGAGCCTCTAAGATTGACCTTCGCCGGGTCAGAACACTGTTAAGTATTCGCCATTTCTGTGGTGCGGTGCTCTACAGGGGAACCCCGCTTACGCCTTCTCCAGCATGAGAAGATATGTATGGATTGTCAGACGTGAGTTGCAAGCTGATCTGTGGTCTTTTTTTTTTTTTTTTTTGCTATCAAATTTTGCATCTCGTCATCAATTTTCGGTTACAAGAGCGAGAGCAAACCACTCCCCTGGTCCATCCTTCAAATATACGTACACACATATATGTATATATACGTGAATAAATATGTATAATAAAAGCAGCTTGGTACAAAGAAAAGAAGAGAGAGAAAAACGTGGAGGGGTGAAAGGGTGGACAGAGAGACGCCGATGTCCGGGCTGACCTCTGGCCTATATATATTCAGCGAGGTCAAGCCGTCGACAAATGCTCCTTTTGATCCGCCACACAACTAAATTACTCTATGAAACCAGTTCAAGTCCAATATTCTACTCTATCCCGCAAGAATATCGAAATATCGCCTCTCGGCTCACGCGTAACATCCAAAACCACGGCCTTTTAGCACCCGCCTGCACAAGGCTAAACTAAACACAGGTTCAAGGCAGCTCCTGCAAAGAAACAAAGCAGTGCTCCATTGGGTGTTCTGCGTGTTCTGGTTCGTCCAGAATCAGGCGTGCTGGCACCATGCATATGCTGTGCAGCGATAATATGCTTTATGTAGAAGAGGGTGCAATCATCATCGTCGTCATCGTCGTCGTTGTCGTCGTGATCATTGTCACGAAACATCGCCCAGCCAAATATAGCCCAATCCCCATCATGCCACAGACACGTACATAAAATACCCACTTATAAAGAATGACTGATACCACTAAGGACAGGATACAGTACTGTACTGTGGCAGTATCAATTCCCATTTTGTATGCCTCGCGCCTTCCGCCTGCCTCCTTGCTCCTGCTCCTGCTCCTAGCTCCTAGCTCCTAGCTCCTAGCTCCTACCGGAGTGCTACACTAATTCAGTTAGTCACCGATCCCAGTCTGTCATCCTATGCCGCGCCTAGGCCCCATCCAGAGGCAATATACATAACTACTTTCCCGCCTCGCCTTCCGACACAGAAACATTCCAAAGCAGGTCTCAGTACTGGCCGCTAAGTACTTCATACTTCGTTTATTCCGTACTGCACTCCAGTACAACAACGGCATGGGGCAGTATCGGCTTTATTAAGCCTAAGCACACACCCGCCCCGGAAAAGGACCAGGCCAAAAACCCAGGTGCCTGTCCTATGTACGGAGCAGTTGCCCGTGCGTCGAGTCACAGGCAGCTAACCCTCACAACCAACAGCCTGACGACCCAACAGCTCAAATCAAACTGTCAGGCAACGTACCTTGAAAATCAAACGATTTCACAGCTAGATATAGGAATTGTTGATCAATAGAGCCATCAACTCTGTGCAGCGGTGCGAAAGTTGTCGAGTCTCGTACCAGGCCAGCTTTCAATCGATGCCCTGTCCTAATCCACCTCCCACAGCAGCAGCACAAGGCTGCGTTCAATATGGGACCCAGCCCAGTCACCGGCAGTGGCGGCTGACAGAACAAATGTCTGATTCACTGGCCAAGTAGGTGCGTACTCCGTCGTCCGTATAACTACATCCTCACTCTGTTTGTACTGAACAGGTGGCTTGGCTACCTGGGTAAGTATGCTGGCGAGCCCTTGCTAATGTACTCCGTAGTTCTTGTTGCATTATTGCTAGCAGCCCTATAATAAGGCGGCAGCAGCCTATCATTGGTGGTCCTTGGTCTCCAACTCCTAGAAGCTACTAGCGACTCCTCGCGACTATGGGGCGCTGCGGGCCATTGTGCAGAATCCGCGCATTCAGACGCAAGTTAACGTCGAGAATTTCTTCCGCGCGGAGCGCACCACGGAGGATCAGGCCAGTCTGTCAATTCGATTTCACAATCAAACCCACTACCAAGTACCGAGTACGGAGTGCAGCTATTATAGTAGCTACACTACCAGAGCGTACAACACCATTCCCGGCCTTGAAATCCAGGCTAAGAGAATATGTAGTTACTATATTTATTTCATCGGCAATGGCGCCACAGCGATTGTCATGGCCAGTTGCAATAGTCAAATTAATGCAAGACCACCAATTGGACCCACCCTCTGCGCCGAGTAGTTACTAGTACTTCGTACGGAGCACCGAGTATACTATTCCGCAAGCTGTGCGTATCCCTGTAGACCGTACTTGTTGCCTGGTGTCAGCCATCACGTACACCACTACTGAGTTACTGCGCCTGCGCTTGGCTCTGGAGTCAATGTCCCCTTTGTATTTACGTGCTGCCCCTCTCTTCTACCGTCAGATTCTGCTCTTCGTGCACCATCTGTGGAGATATGAGCCCAGCACACCGACTAGAAAAATCAAATCAAATCAAACAATACTCCCCAAGCTAGACGCCACCCAACAAGCCCTTGCGCCTACTCGCAATCGTCACCCATCATTGGCCCTTCAGCTGTCTGCCCTATCCCGTGTACCTACACTTTTTGCCCGCCGCCTGACCAACTTTCAACGGGCTTTGCTTTGGCCTTTATACTGCAGCAATCCCTTCGGAGTCTAAGCTGAGGATCTGCTGGCGTGCAATAACGAACAGTCATTTATTAGTCCAACAAGGCGCCACATGTCTTATACCGGGCTTGCTATCCATGCCGCTCCAGGCAATCGATGACGACCCTACATCCAGTGATGGCATATCGTAAGGAAAATGTCTCCCGTTTTCTGTAGCACCGGCTGCCGGGGTTGTATTAAATTTCTTGACAAGTGAAGCCCGTAGAGACGGACGACCCTCGGCGACATGCTATTCTGCAGTAAACCAAAGGCAGTCTCGGCAAGAGGCCAACTCTGCCTCGGTGGCATTGTATTGCCACGCCCTGTAGTCGGATAGCCCCCAACTCAGTGGCTCGTAGCACACTCATGTTGCGGTCCTTCCTCATATGGAGCTGGCTCGCCTAAACTGATGTCCAGAGCTCATAAGATTGGCACATCATTTGCAAAGCTGCTTGGCCTAGGTAGAGTTCTGTGACGTCATGCGTGGTTATGCATCGTCATCACCAATAAGATATCGAAACCAACATAAATCTCAATTCGTTCCAAAAAAGAAAACAAAGCCTTGGCACGTAAAACCCCACACACAAGAGCACCATGATGGTTGAAAGGTGGGTATCATGTAGTCAAAGAAGTGAAATCTGGTAAGTGATAAAGGGAGAAAGAAGATGAAAGTGTCTTTGCTGGACCAAGCCGCAAATGCATTATTCTGGTATTGCCGGTGCCAGTTCGCCGACTTTCATCAACAAAGGACAACCCCAGAAAACCCCATAGCATGCTGAAGCGTAAAATAACAGGATGTTGACAGGAATATAACAGCAATAAAGTAAGATGCGTGGCAAGCTAAGAAAATCGCAACAGGCTTACAGAACACCAGACTTACGAACGTAATTGATGCTCTGTTTTGTGTGCCAGCTTCGTGGTGATCAGTCGGGCAGTACAAAAAGCCGCTCATTGTCGGTGAATGCAAATAATTAACTAGGCAGATGGCTTCCTCGCTGACCAGATGTGACTAATTAGACTGGCATTAGTTGTATCGTTCCGTAGCATATGCTGACTCGGTGTTGTTTAGTAGAACACAAAACTTACAATGTCACGAAAGCGTGGTTTTTTAAATGGCATATTTCAGACTTAACCCTGCCGCAAAGCTCCTGGACTTCCTCTTTGGTCATCTGTAGCCCCTCTATCATAGGCATCAAGCTCATTGCTTCTATACCATTACAAAACCCAAAGTTGAACCATCTTGCAAGGTCACGCTCATGACGATCTGATGTCCATGGACTCACACAGCAGCGAATGGTTTCTTCTTTGAAGTCGACAAACCCGGCCTTATCAAAGGCTTTTCGTACTTCTCCTACGTCGGTTCTGGCGTTTCGATCAAACCGATCCAGACCTTGTAAAAATAAACGGGACCATTCATTTAACGCAGACTTGGGCGGAATGTTACCCTCCCATCTAGGTACCCAGTCAATTTCAAGATGTTCGATGTATCCGTGTCCCGGTCTGAGGTGCCTGGGACTAGTTAGTTTTCTGTACATAAAGTAACATAGCTCCTTTTCCCAGTCTTTGCCTTGAAGTGTCTTACTCGAATGAATTTCGGTAGATGTCTGGCCAGGCATGGTTATGGATACTCCCATATAGCGTTCGAAGGTAGACCAAGTCACACTCCTTCAGCAAAGGCTCCCAAGATGTATCTTCAATGTCGAACTGCAAGGTGCAAACGCCTGGAGGGATTCTTCTCTCAATTAGCCCTTTATTTTTGGATTGAAGGGAACCGAAGGCAACGTACCGAGCTGGCTGAATTTGATGAAGATCTACAGACATTATCTCTGGTTGAACCTCAGCTCTGATTGATGGTTAGCACACTTGCGTTTCCCAGGAGTCTTTGAAGTAGAGCGTACGTTTCTGCAACGTTAAACGACCAAATACCGGTACCAGTACCCAGATCTAGAATTCTCAGAGGATGCTTTTCGTCCATGTGCAGAGGTGCTACGAAGAGAGCATCTTTTTGAGCAACAAGAAAAACTTTGTGGAAGACGTCCAGCCTAGTAAGTTCTTCCTAGGATCACAAGTTAAATGCTGATTATAAGCTAGATGGTCCAAAATTGTCTGGAATTCTTACTTCATCAATCGGAATCAAATACTTTCGGGCCCTCCATGACCCATAAAAGCGACCATGCTCCCAAAAGCCGTCTACAAGACTCCTTGGCTCCACGTCACTGAGGTAGAAACGTATTAGTCATAGCTATACAGGTAGTAGCAAAGCTGATTTTTTATCAAAGGACAAGCTAAGAACCTACGTGGCTTGTGCCATTTTATACCTCCTAAGTAAACAAAGTGGAGCACGGCCAAACCCTTGGATGAGATAACGAGCTGTCGTTTCTTTGAAAAAAGTATTCAGTTTAGTGAAACGAAGCTGATAATGGCCGGCTGCCGCGTCAAAAATAGCTACGGCTTAAATAAGGTCGGCGTACTATTGCAAACGGTTAGCAAACATCATTCGAATCAGTTATGGTGGGGGCGGGTCCAATCAGCTTGACGTAGAAAGCGACCATGAATGGCCGAGGAAGATGCAAATGGGTAGGCGAAAATGGGACAGCATAAAGTTGAATCTCTAAGACAGAGAGGGAGTATCGATTGATGCAAAAAGCCCTCTGCTCCGCCTGCTCTGGTTTCAACAGCAATGTTGCATAGAGTTTGGGTAGGAGCTGGGGCAGAGTCGCGCTAGTAATGTGTACAAGCCAGAAACTGGAATAAGAGAAGAAGGGGGCAGGGTCTGTCAAGATTGGCATGAATACATTTTCCGGCTCAAAAAGATTATGCCAGCCGAAGAGGACGGCTTGAGCAGCGTCATTTTGTGTCGAGATTTGTAGACCTCAACATCAAAATGACGTGAGAGCTAATATGAGGGTCCATCATAAGCAGAAGTAGGTTGTCTTCATAAAAAAGAGTGTCATTGTGAACTCTGCTTGTCATACAGAGAATAGAACTGATATGAGAGCAGAAACACAAGGGCAAGGGCAAGGGCAAGTTTCTTTTAGTTCAAACTGAGAGAAACTTTACTTACGTGGGTTTTGAAAGTATCTAATACAGATACTAACTGTGTCTTGAGCAACTGATATGTCAAGCGGGTCAATGTTGCGAAATTGAAAGCATATAAAGCTGAACCAGAGATGGCGCACAGAGTCTTGTTGTCGTATGCTGCAGCTTCTTCGGAACACTGTGAAAGCTCTATGACTCGACCTCAGCCTTTCCCCGTTGGGATTCAACTAACTGCTTGGTGTGCTTCTTTGCCTGGAGAGGAAAGCAACGCACTCGAGGCCGGGCGAATATAGGAACCGGGGACGACAGCAAGTTAGATGCTTATATTTGAGGGCTTCACTTGGGAAGGGTAGAAGCAGAACAATCTCCAAGGACTGTTGTTCACTGAAGAGTCAATATACAGCTTAGAAATGGGTATTCTAGGCGAGGCCCGTGAGGTTAGGCGCTGGAAGAGTCAAAGGGAAGAGAAGATCAAAAAGAAGCAAGGGTAAGATTGAAGGCTCGAGAAGGGCGAGTTTTGCATATATGTTGGTAGCGAGGCTACTTCTTGTCGAATATACAAGCATCCACAGATTGTAAAGGTTGAAAACTAAGAGCCAGAGACAGATGGGGAACGACGTCCTTAATATTGGTTGGTAAGTTTTGGGCAGCGGCCGTTCAAAGGGTGAGGTGTGCGTGTGAGTGGTATGGTACGTTGGTTGAACGCATGGCCTGGCCTTGCCTAGCATATGGCGAGGCGAGCGATACACAAGGAAAAGAAAGCAGGAATGGGAACCAAGTCCACAACTGGCCCTGATGCTGGCACGAGAGAGACTAACCTGGGTGTGTGGGCAACGGAGCGCCACAATCGGCGGCGACAAGAGCCAAGGGCGTCGATACGCCCGGGCTGTTGAGCGGTATGTGTAGGGGAGTACGGCGCACGATAGCCAGGACGGAGTACGGAGTAGTGCCGTTAAGAACTCAGTAAGTTGAGCACAGGGCAGGGGTCCGCTGGGGCTACTCTGATGTCCGGGGGGCCAGTCCAGCAACCTAATGGCGTGCGGATCCAAGAGGGCTTTTGGCGTCTCGCTGGGTGTGGCCGAATTTTGCACGAAGGGTGTTGGCCAAGGAGACGGCTCTGGTGCGATGGTTGGTGGTCGATGCGCCGGTGGCGTGTGAATTTTACAGTATACTATGTGCGTGTGTGTGCCGGAACAAGTTGGAGCGAGACGTAGACTAGAGCTGGAGCTAGAGCTATGGCTGGAGCTGGGATTGGCGCCGAAATTGGACGACAGGTTCTGATTGTTCAGACTTGGATTTAGTCGACTACGGCCCTAGATGTAGGATTGCAAGCTGGACATGTCAGGACGGCGCAGTCAGCAGCATTCAGGCATACGTGTAGCGGCAAAAGCAGCGCAGAGCAAGCAACGCAAAGCAACGTAGAGCAGAGTGATGCAGGTCCAGCAACAGACACTGGGCGCGCAGCAGCTGAAGGGGGACAGAGGACAACGGGCCCGTCAGGCAGTTAGGCAAGGAGAAGAGAAAAGTCTCTGCCGAGAGCAGCTATGATGGGATGAGGTTGAGGCCATGCACAATGTGGAAAAGAAAACTCAGGGGCAGCCAGACAGGACTTGCACGCGGAGGTTCAACCGACCGAACAGGAGGCAACGACAATCGATCAGAAGGAAAGGCAGGCACGATGGACGGCAAAGCATAGCAGAGACACTCAATTGCTCGGAAAATTCTCCCTTCACGCCAGCGACAGAGCCAGAAAACGCGAGCAACCATGGCTGAGTGCAGAAAGTGTCAATGGGCATTGATCCATATGGTTCTTGGCTTGGGGATCGATCGGTTGGAGCCCAAGTTCAAGCAAAGTGTATTATTGTTGTAACCAACGCTCAATGTCCCATGCCGGCCTGTAACTTGACCTCGCATATGGTCCAAGGCCCAAGGCCCAAGCCCATCTCCATGTGCCTATTCTCAACCTTCACTTCTTTTACATATGTGGACCGTACTTATCGTATTGTGTTAGCCCGTCCAGAGTCCCTCCATCGTCTGGTGGTTCTTGGTTAGACTTGGTCTTGTTGTTGGCCCAGCGAGTTTGGCAATGCTGCCCGAGCATAGCTGGTTGTACACCTGCCTCCATGAGCAGAGCACGGCCTCTTACTTATCTAGGTACTTTATGCACGCGGAAGTGTATAATCCACACGTACAGGATGTAAGAAGTGGGAAGTCCATAAGTCACACTCCGGTCTCAGTAAGGCGGCGCGTCCTTCTCTATGCGACCCTACTTGCGACTAGGTAGAAAGCCTTCCTGTATAAGCGTGGATGCTGACGAGCTTGTTGACATCCACCTATCTACCCCGAACTCCGTGGGTGAAGTGGCCGATGAAATGAGCCCTCCATGTTGTTGGTGAAGTTTGATACTGGTACTGAGAGTGAGGTGGGACGCTGCTCGTACGGGGTACGGAGTACATTTCCTCCCCAATCAATGCCAGTCCAACGCCGACTGGACCCTACGCTGCGGCGCCGTGGCGTATTCCATTGCCATCCCTGCTAGTCAAAGCAAGCCATCCATCCTCGCTTGGTTGCCCGTCCTCCCGTCCGCCCGCCTGCTCAAGGACGAGCCTTGTCAACTTGTACTAGTAAACTAGCTCCTTGGGTCATAGCTCTCGCCCGCTGCAGATGTGGATTGGGGCAAAACACACGCCTCCCACAACAGCCTTGGCGTCACCCCCTCACCTCTTCTCGCCCTGCGCGTCTTTGGTCCTTTGTCGACTTTCTTGTAATTCCTCTGCCAGTCATAGCCTCCTCCAGGGCCTCATACGTTCTTGCTTTCGAGTAACGGCTTGTCCTCAATTGCCATCGGAGTGACCTAAGACGTGTTGAGGAGAAGAAATACGGGCTAACTACGACAGACATACTACATTCACCATAGGCAGCTGCTGCAACCAGAAGCATTCTCAGGACGGCCTTTCTGGGAGCCAGTACGGCCGTTATAAAATGTACGTTTATTCCGCCGTTTGACTGGAAGTGTTTTAGTGCTACTCATTCGCTCGCTTAACGCAGCAACTGTGTATCCGCACCAAGTCGTCTTGGCTCCATTTTGACAAAGAGGTTTGGTATTCGGACGACGTCTTCGTTGCCAAACAACAAGTGGTGCCCGCTTCCTCTGGAAAATGGTTTGATATAGTTCAAATTTCAGCCTGTGCCTTGGGATTTGTATTCACACGAGTCTCTTCTGTTATTGTGCGTTGGTCAGAGTGGCTTTGTTATCATGACCTCTGTGATAACATGCAAGGTACGTAATAAGTCAAGTGGGGACCAGGGCAAGCCGAAACTGCGGCCCAACCCGACGGACTTCTTCCTAAATTGCCTCTGCCAGCTATCTTGTACAAGGCGAGCGAGGGAGTTTTGATTTGCAAATGGTCCGGTGTGTCCCCCCATAGAACAGCTCATCAACAGATCATATCCGTGCGATGGATGGCTCAAGTGGTTAGAGTTGGTTGGAGGTGGTGGTGACGGAAGTGATGCTGCTCCCGTCCCCGATCAGCCTAGGTATAATCCTCGCAGCAAGCATCAACACCCGTTTTGTCATGATTGTGGATGCAAATTGCGCGCAGGGCGTTCACGGTTGCATGCCCCTTACTCTGATGGTCATCTAGAGGGTGACACTGCCGCATCTGTGTCTGCGTCTGCATCCGTGGCCACTCCTGTCAAGAACACTTAATGCATGGCTGCGGCAAGTCTTTCCCCCTTCACCCCCCCCCCCCCCTTTCACGCCCCTCCCCGCCTAATTCCACTATTACCATTCCAGAATTCGCTCATTCCACACAACAGCTTTCCCCCTCCTGCTTTGTCACTTTTCTTCATGATTTGCATGCAATAACACCACTTTATATCCAGCGACTTACACGAGTCGCCGGCTCAACGTCCATACGACTGGTACATGACATCACTGGGGCTCCTAGTGTCATTTGCGAGGAACAGGGTTCGCTGCTATCCACGAGCGGCGGGGCAATTGGTAGTCAGCGTGCATGTTGTAGGGCTTGCCGCCGTCGTGAGGATATATTCGTTAATGTGCGATGATGTGCTGCATACAGAGTACCCATCCAAAGCGCTGACATCAGCACTGTGGTATGAAGGCGGTGATGCTACCTGCGAGCGCCAGCAGCAAATAAAGGAGCCAATCGCTACTTCGATGGCTCTGATGGTGGTGATGCTGTACCGGTCCGCAGACGATCAATATCACCGGTGGCATTTGAGCCCGTGGAAGGCCCGCCTGTGGCGTGTTTTGCTTTAGTGCCATGAAGGTCCGGCGCCAGCCCAAGGCTTGACCCGTGACAGGACGGGACGGGTCACGGCTGGGGAGCGGCCCCCACACAATAAGGACTCGAATTAACAGCGGAAGACAGTCAGAGAAAGTTTACGGCTATTTTTGTTTTACTTTCGAAACAAGTTCAGAGCTCACGCTCACAGTTTGTGCGGAAGTCACTAGAGCGAGTTTCTGCCTGGAGCAAGGCGCTGATATTGTCTGTAGCCAGCCATCTCGCAATACGTTGGTGGCTGGTTTGATGATTTCAGCAGGGACCAGGCTTAAACCAGAACCCCCACGACAAGTCCTGTCTGGTCATGGCGGCAAGCAAAACCCCTCGTGGCTATTACAGCTGCGTTGCACGACAGCCAGCGGTTGACTATCTATCAATCAGCGTGTCAGACAATGCGAGGCGAGACCTTCCACAACTGAAACTACCAAATCAAACCACGCAGCGCCGAATATCGTTCAGCCACCTCCAAGGCGACCGGCGCCACTTGGTGCGGCAGAGTACAACCGAAGGATTCTCTCCTCAACTGTTGCTAAAACGTAAATCAAGTACTCCGTACTCCGTAGTACTCAAGTAGAAAGGTAGTTGGCTGCCGGTTCAGATAATAAACCTAAATATAGTTGCTGTTGCATTTGTCTTAACCGCTTCATTCCGTGGTGAGCAAAAAAACCTAATCAACGGCGATAGATGCAAAGGCAACCGCCACTGATCCACTCAGTCGATAGGTTCGCTGCCTCCAATGGGCGTGTAGCCATAATCGGTCTCACCGACTTCTAACCCGTCTCCCATAATAGAAGAATTCAAGGTCTGATCATCATATTGACAGATGCTGGATCAGGTCTCTCGTGACCCACAGCATGCAGGCTGTCACTTGGCCTTACCTGTGCCGTGTCCTGTCACAGACAGGCGCGCGGCAACCACCAATTGTCCACTTAGAGCATTTCAACGTCAACTGGTTCTTTTAAGCCACATGCGTTATGATAACTGGGTGTCTATATCCAGCCCGAAGGAAAGCTTTTCGTCCGATTTCAATATCCTTGACAGCATCCTCGGCATCGGCATCTCTGCACTTGAGCACCGCCCAGTTTCGTAGCAGCCCACTGTCATTCCTCCATGGCTGATAACAAACCACTCAGACACACCTTTGCAGGACGAAGTCTGCGTGGCATATCACAGTACGGAGTACAGAGTACAATTCTTTTCTCTGTGTGGTGCCCCGTATCCCAAAAGGCTGCCCCCTCTGCAGGAACCCCGGACGGTCCTACCTTGGTCTCCTCGGCTGCAGCTGGCTGCAGCGGCTGCCTGGTCCTTTCCCATGTCATGCTGACTCGGCGGTCCAACGCTATCACTGTCTCGGCCTGACCAGCAATACGTCTACGGCCTGCATCTACAACTTGCATTGCGGCCCTCTTGTTGGCAATTTGAATTTCGCAGACAGCTTCGCTCAGCACGGGATGTTCAGTGTTCGAGGCTAGATGTGGCTGCAGTCGGACCGCCCTAAGTCCCTAGCACAGAGAGGTTTGTGCTGCTATCCCTTCTGTAGCCGGCATCACCACACTCTAGAGTCGCTGGTCTCGCAGCGTCAATAGTTATGACGGCATTTCATTCGGAACTTGGCAAACTCGACATCAGCGCGCCAACGGTCGATCTTACCATACATGAACCGGTCGAGTTCAAAAGTCGGGACTACAAGACTCATCTAACCAGCGATACACATTATATGGGTTCATGTCGCAGCAGTCACTGCAGTAGCCACCAACTTAGCCCTTCAACAAGAGGAATATACAAGCATGGAGGAAAGAAGACGAGCTCTCCGCGGCATTGTTGCCCCTGTCGCTAGCCATCAAACAAATACCGAGGCCGGAGGCGGGCCTCTTCATGGTGACTGACCCCTTCGAATCGCCCACCGAAGCAACTCAGCCCATTTCCGCATCTCCAATCCGCCTCTCCAGTCCGCCATTTGATTCGGTTCAGGCCGGCTATGCTAAGGTTTAGATTATGCCTTTGCACAACCAGAGCACAAGTAGAGACACGAGACCTATCTTTCACACCGCTACAATTATGTTTGGCTCAGTTCGCTCAGGTACTCTGCGTTGCGCTGCGTTGCGTTGCAGCTTCTTTTGGTTGGCCGACAGCATGTGGCCGAGACAAGCGGACTGTGATCCGGCATTCGTACTGGCTGGGATTGCTGCCAACAGTGCCTAGGTGTAGGCTTAGAGCCAACAGCCGCACGTTAGCCTGAAGACGGTCGTCGTTCTCCCCAGCTCCTTGACGAATGTGCGTGACGCCGGCCGCAGTTTCCGGCCCAGACCTTCTTGAAGACCTTAAGTGGGAATAGAAGCTTGCATTTTGCAAAGCGATACTGCTCTACGGAATACTGTCCCATGATTCTCAAGGATCCAACTGAACCACTAGCGTGGTCTTCCCGTTGAGTAGTACATTCGAGCTGTTCAAGGTACTCAACATAAACGCCTCAACACGCCTGTTTTTTCCGCACCCTTCACAAGTTGGATACCCATTCCTCCCAACCTCTGGGCCATAACGAATTATCGGCACCACATGAAACTGTGACAGCAGATTGGACCAGGACTTAAGACTGTGTCGTTTTGACGAATAGGTTGAGAAATTCGACCAGTCATTATAATGTCGACAACCCCCGTCTTATAGCTGCATCTCCGGCGAACCACTGGCAAACTTGCGGCGAGCTGCGGCGAACAAGAGGTAAAGGGCGGCCTACGCTAAGTTAGTCGTAGACGGCCCGAGGTCTTGCGGCGGAGCTACCTGCAGCACCCCAAGTTGGTGAAACCAATCTTCCACCTGCAACCATGATCGCACAATATGGCGGAATGCAAGCCTGAACCCTGTCCAGCCAGGTCCCATCCATTCGGTTGGGTCGGTTGGGTCGGCAGGGAGTGATTGGGGTTTGGGCTCTTAATTACTCCGTCCAAAAGCACATACTCCGTAAACTCTTCTCCAGTGTATCAAGGCAATGCCAGAGCGGCTTATCCGCTTTTAGGGCTCGGCTCGCTTGTGGAGCAAAGAGCGGTTCGATAGATCTTGTATCTTTGGAACAATACATGTAGGAATGAGGGGCTAGTTGCCACGATTTGCAAAAGCCCAGGCAAGTTGATGGGTTTTTACGTGCTCACCAAACAGATTAGCCTTTGTCTCGGTGCTGCGACGTATGTATGTAGGCCAGGCGAGACCAGGGATCTGTTTGGACAGGCTAATGTATCCCATCCCTTTGCAGCATAATTTGACATGGAAATTTTACTAGATTGACTCCCCGCCATGGTAGTGGGAACGGATCACCAACTACGGCGTACTTAGTAAGTAAGGACGAACATAAGACGTCGCTCCCGGTAACAGCTTCATTTAGCAGCGACCGAGCGACAATAACCTGATTCGCGCTCATGTCGTCCAAGTCAACCGAATCTCCACATGCACACTTTGAGATCACACGCTCAATGTTACCGGCTGCAAACGCCAAGCCCAAGAACGTCGCGTTCTATGAGACTGCAGTAGAAGCTGCTGGTTGCTGTGTTGAGATGTTGCACCGGACAATGCGCTTAAGCTACCACAGACACCAAGACTCTCCAGATCATGGTACGACAAGGAAATACGAGGACAGTTCGGACAGAACACACATCCTTCAGCCACCCCCTCTTGGCAGGCGATGCAGAAAACAATGAAAGGACTTGCACACCACCGGAACTACACAAGGGGAGTCTGACAAGGGAAATCATCGAAATGCACGCCTGGGCGTCTGCTACCCAACAGCTACGGCCCTGCCACAGAGCCCACCTCTCTCTATTCACCATTTGTGTACGGAGTATAGAGTACTCCGTACTTTGTGCAACTATGAAAAGGGACGTTCACGGAGCATAATACTCCGTATATCACCACAACACTCTCTAATCGTTTATCCCACCAGGAAAATGGTACGTCGCGGGGTGATCAGATATGGATGAGGCTTCGCTAGACTCCTCAATTGTTGAAAGGCAGGCGACTGAGGTTACATCACTCAACGAGCGTTGCGTTGCTAGAGGTGTGGAATGTCGGAGGTCAATGGAGTACAGCAACCTCCACAAGACGACTTCTGCAGAGCAGAACCCAGTTTCTGTCGGCCGCCGGGAAACCCAACGAAATGCTGCTGAGCGAGCGGGCGTCCCCTCGCTCACAAGCTTACTCTCAACTCATGGCGCCGATAAAAGCTGTTAGCTGGCAGACAAGGGTGTGTCCCCCCCGTCCCGCCATGTCTACAGCCCCGCCGTCCATCATTGGCAGAACCAGACTGTCGGGTTCGAGTGCGGGGGCGCGTGAAATTGCTGGCGCTCTGTGCTCACTCGAGCCGGGCTTTTGATTAGTTTTACATGCTGGCATGGCTTGCATGGGTCATCCCCTTTCCCCCTCTTGGTCCTTGAAAAGAGACCGGATATGGTGAGGGGATGCGAGACACGAAAGGGCAGATTCGTCGGGAAATAGAGGCGGCGGCGAGCGGTGGATGGCTGAAAAGTAAGCTGACTGACCGCTGCCTACCGAAGTCAAGTAATGCGACCAAGCAAAAGGTGGATGGGTACAAGAACGTAGCGCCAGCTATCGCTCCCTGCTCGTCCTATCTGTACTATAGGAACACAAGCCGGTGCCTGTTTGTCTGCCTTACCGGGTTCATAAGAACTACTACAACAAGGAGTTCTCCGTGCATGCTTTTTGTTCTCTCTCGCTAAATTCCACCATTAGTAACCGGAGACTTTTACTCGTCAGTTAAACGAAGCACATCGACTTTCGGTGCAGCACATCTTTCAGACGCGACAAGCGACATTAGCCTCGCTTATTTTACCCATGCGACGGCTGCAGATTGGCTGCTTTTGCCGCGCTCGAGCATGCCGGGCACGCTCGAAGTACTTCGGAATGAGAGAATGGCGAGCGAGGGCTACAGAGGACTACAGAGGACTAAGCAATACCCCGCCGCAAAAATCCAATATTTCCGTCATTAAAAGAGGGGGCTATTAATTGGTCATATGCAGCGGTGAAAGAGGCGAGCGGGCGCGCGAGGTGCGCTTCGTGTACCAATACAACGCCTCCTTGCAGACTTTGTTGGTTCTGTCTTACTTTCCACGTTCGGTTGATGACCAAAAACGGCGGGCTGCATGGTCACAGCCATGACAAATCCATGAATGTATATCTCTTGATGGCTATAGCAGAGACATATCACATTTCCCTTACAGAAGTCAGACGAATGAAAACAGGACTGGCATCATCAATGTATCACTGCATATACTCGCTTCCCGGTCCTGTCATGCCGGTACTGCAATCATGCATTCCGCACGACTGGTGTGAGATATTTCCATTCCCCATCATTTTCATCTTCATTTGCTACGGGTCTAGTGTACATAAAATATGTATGACGCAACAAAAAACGCCCGATAACCGTCAAATTTGTAATTTTTCGTCCCCCCCCCCCCCCTTGCCTTGCCTTGACATCCATCCCGTTGGAGATCATCCATGGAAAGCTCCTTCCACCGCCATCCTGACGATCAGTCAACCAATCCCATCTATTTGCGTCATGACAGGGATGAGCAGGGGAAATAAGAAGAGAGCAGAAGAGATGGATCATCGTATCCACTCCGTAGCAAATCCATGACGATTTTGGTCCGAGAAGAAGAAAAAAAAAGAGAGAACAAAAGCATGCATATACCGTGCCTTGTAAGCTAGCCATCATAGGCAGAATGTGCATAAGCAGGCTTACCACTCGTACTCGCCGGTTGCCTTGTGGAAGACGTATTCCTTGCCATTAACAGTGAGCACACCGTCTTTCAGTGTGCATTTCCTGTTTAAACATGTCAGCTGCTGGAAAAATGTAGCTATTGGTCAAAAGAATCACTATGGCGTGGCGTAGGTGAAGGAAATTGGGAGGGAACATACCACTTGTTCTTGACGCGCTGTACTTTGTCATACATGCACAGCATGATGTGGCCTAAACCTTCGTCATCAACCTCATCCTCATCGTGAGAATCCTCTGGATCGTCCAAATCCGAATTAATAGCATCCTCGTCGTCGATGTCGTCGTCATCGTCACCACCATCGTACCTTGCAATACCTTTCCCTTTATTTTGCATTGAGGAAGACTTGGTGTTCTTAGTCGCTTCTTTCAAGGGGAGCATGAGACCACCTCCTTCCATGGCCTTGGCCCTCGCTGCAATTTGTTCATGAAGCATGCGATCTATCTCGATGCGACCCAGCTCATTGAGAGTACCCCCCTTATTCCGTTGCATAAGAATGCCTTCGTAGTCATCCTCGTCGGCTGGACCATCTGTCTGGCCGTTGCCAATATTTGGGGTTTCCGGTTGTTGTTGTGGCTTCTGTTGACCTTGCGGTGGCTGTGGATTCTGACTCTGTTGCTGTTGACCCATTCGATCTTGGATAGCATTAATGGAGCCAGCGGCTCGGACGCCATACTGAAGCTGGAGCTGCTGTGCTGCCCTGCTAGCCGCAACACTGTTCTTGTTGTCAATACCGTTGTAATTTGGCAAGGCTGGCAAAGACCCCTGAGCGCCGGGTTCTTGTTTGATACCCCCTTCCTGCTTAACATAATCTTGCTCAGACTTGACGCCATTTTGGCCCGTAGCTCCTGTACTGCCAACAGGCAGAGACAAGTTCGGCGAGAACTGAGCTTGAGTAGTGGGCTGTCCCGTAGCTGCAGGTGCCGCTGGTGGAGGTGGTGGTTGACTTTGAGCAGGAGGCGGAGGTTCAGACTTGGGATCCCAAGGGAACCGTGCCACATCAAGCTGGGAAAGCTTTTGTTGCCATCCCTACGAGACTGTGTCAGCGAAATCAATCAAATGAAGCTCAAGAGCTGAGTTCCAGTGCATCCCAAGATATAAAAAGGGCGAAGATAGGGGGCTGGTCCTCCGAAGGCAACCGCATAGCTCAGATGCAAAACCAAGGAAGCCACCAAAAAACATCCCCAGATTTCAAATAGCCATTCGTCTTTCAGACAGCGCTCAAGAGAGCTGATACTCGGGCATTATTGTTCGACTTCACACACTGTATCAGTCGACCCGAGTATTCGGGACCTAAATGGGGCGGCACGTGACGAGCTGCGTACTGTGCGGCAATACATGGGCTGAGCAGGGAGTGCAAGTGCAAGCAGGCAGCAACTAGGCAGCACCCAAGGAAAGGGGGCTGCTGGGGTTTAAAAAGACCCATATAGCACTGAGCTGCCGCCTCTCGCCCACTTCTTTGGCCACCACAGCGTTTTGCCTCATGCCGCCACTATCTCGTTCACGGCCACCAGAACAAAACCTTCCTCGGAACGATAAGCTGCTGCACTTGCGGTGCCGCATCGCCCTGCATCATGATATTCCGTTCAGGATATTCCAGATGCATTTGGGATGCCATGGATGATTTTTTTTGGTGATTGGATTGAATCGTGCTGATGCACATTGCCTCGTCCGCCCCATTATGTGTTCGCATCTCCATCATCTATCTGCCCGGACGATGTGCTCCAGGGAGAAACAATGCAAACAGCAGGACACCCTTACCTGACGCAACTCCTCCAAAGCGCTCTCCTCTACGCCGCTCTCCTCAAAATCGACTCGGGAACTATTTATCACCTCATCGATGATGGTCTGGTAGACTGTTCCCACCGCCTGGTTGGACATGATGACGGCGGCTTGTCGCACTGGTGGATTGCCCGTACGACGGTCGGCTCGGGATTCAGCGCAGCTATCGAGTCTATTCCCCGGTACGAGGCTGGTCTTTTTTTATTTAGCCAGGAGTGTCTTTCGATGTGTTTCTCTCTTTTAAATACGCTGGGATGACGAGAGCTGCGATATGCCGCTGGTGGAGGTTGGTTGTCACTGCCGAGGAAGCGCAACTGAGGGTGGCTCCTTGCGGCAGCTGTGTCTTTCTATTCCGACTCCCGTAGGCTCTAGGCGGTTGTATACATCTGCAAAATTCGATTGCGTAGGCTTCGCGTATTTTTTAAGAGGACAAAGAGCCGGTGCCGTCACTTTCGTCTCGGCCCGTGATGATGCACTGGTTAGAGTTCGCGCCTTCAAGTGGATTTTGACTTCTAAGCTGCCTCCGCAACCTAGCCATGCTTAGTAATCAACACACTGTGTTAGCGGCCCCGGGTGAGCAACAACGCCAAATTATATTCAAACCTCTCGTCGAATGTGGCCGTGTTGTAGTTACTTGCAGACACTCTATTATTCAAAACGGCTAAAACGGCCTCATGCACAAGACCTTATTCAGGGCTCCAAAATCCTGCAAGGTTGGCTCTACCCCGAGACAACAAGCGTATTTCAGCACTCCGATCGAAACACCTCATGCTGATGCTGTGGGTTGCACAGGGTCTCTGTGCAAGTGATCTAGATCAAATGCTTCAATTCAATATATTAATAAGTGTCTGTTATCTAAGAAGAAGAAAAGAAGTCATAGTGGAAGTCACGATATCGTCGTATAAATATCGTGGCTAGAAGGTGACCACGTGACGGGCTCTGTGCTTCCTATTGTGCTTGGCGGCATTCCAACAGATGCAACATGTTGAGTGATTCGCCTCAAAGATGTGTTGAAGTGATTCACACTCTTTAGGACAGCCTCACAGGCCCACAAAGCCTTTTGTTTTTCTTCATTTCGTAGGACCTAGCTTTTAGCTAGTTCATCATCATCATTACTGATCATCATTCATTTCATCGCAACACAACAAAACAGAAGAGCAGGACACATGACCAGAAAGTCTGTGCAGTTTAACAAAAACTCCTTCATTTCATATTTTTGAATTGGCCAAGCCTTACAGTTACTACCTCAACATATTCCTTCTGCTGAAAATCAAATGTCCCATACAATTTAGTTATATCCATGACGTCAAGTCGTAAGTCCTGCGTAGACATGTCCCATTGTGATTCGTTTCTGCGTGGAGAAGCGCTTTCATGCCACGTGCTGAAAGAGCAAAGATGACAAACTCCAAGGCGCCGCGCTTAAACAATTGACTGCCACGCTAAAAGGTCGACAAATAAATGAAACTGTCTATACCTACCGTTCGACAAGTTGTTAACGATGTGACGTTATGTTTATCGGATAGTCATGTGCTTGACCATATCAGCTTTGCCGGAGGCTCCGGATCCGCCAATGGCTCCGGCCGTGCCAGCCTTCTTCTCAAAGACCTTCCAAAACTTCAAGCTCTCATCAGCGGCGGCAGTGGCAACCATTTGGCCATCTGGGCTGAGGCAACTGTGAAGAACTCGGCTCTCATGAGCGGGAATCTCAACATTGCGGACCAGAGTAGGGTAGCTCCAGATGCTCAGCGAGTTGTCAGGAAATCCGCTGGAGCTAACAATTTCGCGGTAATGAGGACTCCATCGAAGCGAGGTAACTTGAGAGCCTGTGTCAATGCTGTTGACTCGGGCACCGGAGGTAGAGTTCCAGAAATGGATATGACGGTCATATGAACCACCACCAGTCGCCAATAGGTTCATGTTCCAAGGACACCAAGCCAGGGCCTTAACAGCGGCCTTGTGGTTGGTTTTGGTGAACTTGGGGACTGACAAAGAACGAGCATCCCAAATGGAGACAAGATTGTCATTGCCACCGGTAGCAAGCTGGGCGCCATCGGATCGCCATTCCAGACCGCACACCTCAGATGTATGGGAAACAAGTTCAGCAACCTTGTGTTCAGCGATGCGCACATCGTGGTTGAAAACGAGACCGCTTCGGGCACCCGTAGAGAGAAGATGCTTGCTCCATCCCATGACACCAACGCGGGTATCGTGACCGAACATACTGCGAATCTTCTGAGCTTCTGAAACATCCCAAATCTGGACCTCGCCGGATCCAAGCCCAACACCAACATAGGCACCATCATCCGACCATTTAACACTGCTAATGTAGGTATCAGCCGGACTTTCCAGAAGGCAGCTTACGCTCCCTTCATCGGCAGACCAGACATAAACACTGCGTTCTAAGCCAATGGCGACTTGGTTCCCTGAGCTCCAGTCCAATAGGTTGAGGTAATAGTCATCAATCAGACCAGGCGCGTCAAGAACACGCTCAGGAGCTGTTGCGATTCGTCTGCGAAGCTGGGCAGAGTTGGCGCCAGATGGTCTGAGAGGTCTGTTGTATTGCTGGCGGAGATCGATTGGCTTCGAGGATTCCGGAGGAGCAGGTTTGAACTCGAGGATGCGGGTGTTCAATTTGACTCCACAAGCATTAGCCAGCGAGTCCTGATAAGCCACAGTGTTGGGCGAGGGCCGAGTGTAGCTGTCAGCCTCTTCGTCATTGAGACTCAAGCCCTCCAGTGCGGCAGCGGCATCATCGGCAGCCGATGATAGGACGGATGAGCTTTCGACAGGGTTGCTTTTAGGCCGTTGGCGGTCGCTTCTGCCAAGCTTGCTTGAGCCCGCATTGGCAATAGCCGAGCTTGCGCCTCGGTTGGGAATGAACCGATCCCCAGCATAATTAACTGTAGTTTTGCTTGCCTTTTGTCTTAGAGGGGCCTTCTTTGATTTGGCACTGCCGGGGGTTTTCAAACCGGTTCCGGTAAGGGTAAAGTCAGATACGCCGAGCTCAAGAGCCTTCCGAGGAGTAGAGACGCCACGAGCAATGTTAGACTTTGGGGACTCGCGGTGGGTGTTCTTGGAGGTAGACCGAGACAAGTGCGCCATAAGGTTTCCACCGTACGTCGATTTGGATTGTCTCTCTGGAGTGAATGGTGATGAATTCACGCCATTTCCGGACTGTCGTGGAGAAGGGGTTAGGGGCATCCGTCCACCGGCGGTACGGGAGGAAAACAATGCCTTATGGGACTTGATAGGTGTTGATACAGTTGCAGTAGCCATGACGTCAGACAATAACGATCATCAGCGAGATTGAGGATTTCTTAACGAGTATCAGCTGAAATAATGCCAGTGATTATCGAATGAACTCCAAGAGACTCTAGCTAAAGGTTCCTGGTCAAGTTAGTATTCTTATATCGGTACTGATTATCCGATAACCGTATTGATTAATGCCTTCAAAGAAATTAGGCAAAGGTTGGTGTGGCGATTAAATAGCTTTTAATCCCCGAGGAACTCTGCGAACTCCAATGGAAAGATGATGACTTGAAGAACACTGGTGGTCGATGTGACGTTATTGTTTTTTGGATTTTTATGATAATGTTGTGAATGTAAAGAATCTCGGAAGCTTCATGAATAGCGGAAGGACCAGTAGAGATGGAAAAGGGAATCGGAATGAAGAGTGTGGTTGGTGTAGAGCGAGAAGCCCAAGTGCAGCGGATGTCACTCTCGGCTCTCTTTTATTTACTTTCAGCCCCACCAGAGGTCTGCCCAGGCAACGGTGGCGACATGGGGATTGAGGTTCAGAAGAACGGATTATACAACACCCGTGCCGATGTCTTGTACATAATAGCGCTAAGCCCTTTACGGAGTACAGAGTTGTCGTACCCCTTACCCGCCTGCCGAGCGAAATGCAGCGGGACCAAGATAAAAGTGGTTCAACTCAAGTCGGTGACATGACATCGGCTGGTAAAATTATAAGCAGGCCCAGAATTTGCTCCAACCTCGAACCTCTTTGGACTAGTAGTGATATATAGTCCGTACGGAGTGGCCCATCGTCGACCTGCTGCCATCATCACATCACTCGGCTGTGAAGTAGTGCGTCACCTGTCTCTGGCCTCGAACCACCTCCACCGTTGCTGCCGGTCCATCTTCCCCAGCCGGCCCTTGACTGAGCTCAGACCACAGTTGGGCGACATTGCTTCTCTTCCAGCTGAGATGACTTGATTTGCCTTGTCCTGAGCGGTCCACCCATGACAATGGCTGCGCAGCCTTCAACTCCCGGCCAGGCGCCGGTATCATCCATCTTTGGCGGCCCAGTAACTAATGCCCTAGCCCAAGCCCAACCGAATCCAGCCATCACCAGCCTAGTTCCGTCGGGAACGCCGTCCTTCGGTGCTGCTACGACTCCGACTTCCGCAGCCTCATCCTCCAATAACACTTACATTATGCCGAATTCCCCTGCCAAAACTCGACCTGTTGCAGACGGATACCGCCCCAAAATAACGCGAACCTTGGGCCAGCGTCCGGCGTGCTTGGTCAATGCTTCCGTAACATATTGCGGAAACAACCAAATTTACGCATTCGGAGGATTTGACCAATACACTGATGAGGTTTATAATCATGTCCTTCGATTAGACCTCGCAAGCCATCAGTGGAGCTTGGTTGACAATTACGGTGACATCCCCGGCGTTCGAATGGGTATGGGGTTCAAGTCTGATATATCTTTCTCATTCCCTTCCTATCGCTAACATGACTTCTTCAACAGGACACACAGCGACTTTGTACCAAGGAGACAAGCTTCTGGTGTTTGGCGGCGAGAACGAGCATCGAACGTACTTATCCGATCTTATTGTGTTCGACCTCAAATCTGCTCATTGGACTCAGCCACCGGTGACCGGCCCAATCCCCAAAGGCCGCGCAAGGCATGCTGCCGTTTTGCATGAAGACAAGCTTTTTATTATTGGCGGCATCACGGGCCAGAATAATTATGTTCTCGATGATATATGCTATCTCGACCTCAAGACATTCACATGGTCCAAAGCATGGCGATTCGTTGGTCGGTTTGACCACTCGGCCTATATCTGGGGCGACCGCGTTTGGGTTTTTGGAGGCCTAAGCGAAGACATGGACAAGATTAGTGATCTATGGTGGCTAGATTTGAAGGGCTGTCCCGAGTTTGATTCTCGCCCCCAGATTGGCGTTTTTGATCGCAATGCCATAGTGAGCAGAACAAGCGGTTCCCCTCGTCCTCCTTATACAATGGCACCTACTCCTGTAGTGGGCTCTTCTGGATATGCTGCCAACTCAAGGACAGCACAAGTGAACCCGCCGTCGTTTCAGATTAAGTCCTACGCACCGATGGCCCCGGGGTCCATATCTGCAGTCAAGTTCATGTTCGGACAAGCGATTCCTTCCCAAGGTTCCGGTATTCACTATCACCAATACTCTTCTGGTATGCTTCTGGACTTTGTCACTCCAGCCGCCACCATCACTCCGAGAGAGTGCTCTCTGTCGGCCCTGGATCTCAACACCCTGCGATGGCAGAAGCTTGCCGAAGGGCGAGAAATATTCAAGGCCGGATACCGATGGCATTATTGCACAATGAACGAAGACGGTACCAAAGCATGGCTGCTAGGATGCCCAACTGATCCGGCTTCTGCTGATTTGGGTCCGAATGGTTATGAGGAATATCTCAGGTGAGCCGCATTGAGCCGATAGAGTATGTGGACGACCCCTGTGCGTTACTGACAGTAGTCTCAAGTGACATTATGGAGATCGATTTGCGAAGATATGGGTTTTTAGGCAACCATATGACGCCAGAGCCTCGGACTGAATCCAGGCCCTCTGCCCTTGCCAGAGGTTCCGACTTGCCGTCCCAAGGCTTGGGCTCTGATTTGGCCAAACTATTCAACCAGCCTCCAGAATCAGGCAGCGGTACTGACTTCATCATCACCGCACTCGCTGAGGATTACGAGGATGATGATACTCTCAGCTCTGGCTTGCTTCGACCTGAGCCTTTAACACGTGATCAAAGCTGGCTTGCCTCGGATGCGCCAACTTCACAACTTATCCACGTCCATAAGCTTATCCTCCAGGCACGTTGGCCACACTTTGCGCGTCTCTACAATGCCCAGATGGCAGAATTTCACACCAAGAAGATGCACATCCCCGAGCCTTACTCGGTCGTGAAGGCGTTCCTATTGTATTTGTACACCGACAGTATTCACGGAACATCAGAGGCCGATAGCGACGCGACGACGGATCTTTCGGATGTTGCCGGGCTACTAGTCATGTCCAACATCTACAACATCCCGCATCTCAGATTGCTATGCGTCAATCGCCTCGCCAAGGAGCTAGACGTCGAAAACGCATGTGTGATTTGGTACTGTTCAGGTCTAGCGAGTGAGGAGTGGCTGCGTAAGCGAGCAGCTACCTATTGCATGACTCATTGGGGGCGCATTGTCCGTACTCAAGGTTTCCTCCGCTTACCTCGCACTGCGCTTGTTGAACTTTCACAGGAAGTCGACATGGAGGGGCGTGTCGTTGCAGGAGAGGAACTAGAATGGGGAAGTATGAGTTCCCGGTATGGTGATGCCGGCCTTGGGGGCCGCAAGGCCAGCATCAGCAGCAACCAGACCCAGATGGTTGAATCTGAGGTCGATGATGATGAGGGGATGGAATTAAATTGAGCTGGTTCGAAGCCGTGTTGCCTTTTTAACGACTGACTAGTGGCTTCATTGCTAACAAAGGTACGAATTACGAAATTGGAATGTCACGGAGAAATGAGGTGACGGAACGTTTCATTTGATTGTGGGAAAGCTGCATGCATAACATCATGTTTGGATTATTGCCCTCCCCGCTGCTTTGTTTGTTTGTCTGTTTTGTGGTCGTCTATGCTGTAACCACGCGCTACGTTACGTTGAGGATTGGGTCGGGTTGCATCGTTCGGCGTCGGTTTGAGCTCTGTTTTGCATTTGTCGATTACATTGTATATATATATATACTTTTTTTGAGGCTCAATAGACTTCTGCTGCGCGCTTCTACGTTGGCAACAAAAGCTTGTTGCTCCTATAGTTTCAACTGCTTTCAAATCGCCACGTGGATGGATGCCAAAACCAGTTGACAAAGTCGAACAACTTCGCAGTACTAGCAAGGTTTGAATTGCCTTTCTCGTTATGGAACATGAAACATGGAACATGAAACATGGAACATGAATTAATCATGAAAAGTCATTCTCAGTACGTCTCGCCCAGCTTATACACTTGTCGAGTCACATAAAAAACACCATTTCGTTTAACAGACAAATTGTGCAGACAAGCCGGTGACAGCATCCATTCTATTCATCAATGGACTATTACGATAGACCACTTTCTTCCTCTCTCTCTATGACAATACTTTTAACTTTTGTGTGTATCAACTCCGTATTCCGCTGTTGGCTGGGCCCGCAAGCCATCGCGGCGTTCGTAAAAAAATTCAAAACCAGAGCCAAAGGTGAAGAAGGTAAGGCCAAAACGAAAAAAAACGAAAAAAATTCCGCCTCGGGCCTGACCCCTAAGAAAAAAAGAACCAAGGGCATGTGGTTTAACAGCCAACCTGCGAGCGCTCGGCCACGTAAATGCAGCCGGGAAATCAACAACAATAAAGCACTTTTTCGTGCCAACAACAAGAAGAATAGGAACAAAAGGCAACAATACAGCAGTTCCTCAAGGGTCACCACCAAACAGAAATCCTCCGGGAAATCGAGCCTCCAAAAGTCATACATGTAACGATAGGAAGATGCAGTAACGCTGAGGTTTTCGTCTCCCTGGTCCACATGCGTCATGTTTCATTAGCTGTTATTACGTCTGTAAAATCGCCAACAAGACAATCCTCGCGTCTTGTACGAAAAACTTTGCTCATCAACGTTTAGATTTGTACGGACAAAACGGTGAGCTATCATCATAAGCCCGTTATGCCAGCAGTATAGTACATCCAGGGCCTCCGTCGGTAACAGTAATGGTAGTAGTAATAAAGCGGAATTGCCGCAGGGTATCAATGTGCAAGAAGATGATTCTATCCCACCTCGGAAAGTCACCCAGTGGCGCAGCAGTTGGCGATTGAATCAGCTCCGTCGGTTGCCCGGGTGAGCTAAGATGCAAGACGATCCCGAACAAATCGATAGTGAGCACATCAACGCCTCGTTAGGGAAGACGAGATGTAGAGAAAAGGGCTTATCGACCCAAGATGAGCTATCTTGATTTCCGAAAACCGGATGGAGTAAGTGTAACGCCGTAGCAATTTGCCAATGGGGGCATGCAAGAAGTACGTCAAAAGATAAAGAAAAGATAGGCCAGCAACACTGTAGCCGAAAAAATCGGGCCTGTCGTTGGTAGATGCTCACGCAGAGTACAAAGACCACCTCTCGGAAACCCAGTGGTGCTTTGCATTGTGAGCAGCGTTGCAGACATCGAGAATTGTTATTTCTTATCCACATTCTGATACGCGTAGCCGTTGGCCACGGTGGAGGTATCCAAGATCCCGCTTCACTATCCTCATTGCATCATCTGATCTTCTCCGGCGCCTGGCAGGTTCAGACCTGCGGCGATAGCTTGTATTTTAAACTCCGGGTTACACGGCAAAGAGTGTGATTTGTGCTGCGAGACACGGTCAGACAACTTCATCCACGGTGAGCGTCCATTATTCACTTACATATTTCAAGCCGTTCAGATTCTTATATCGTTTACCGCATGTTTCGCAGTTGAAAGGCTTCTCTTTTTCCATGCCCAGAGTTCCAGGATAAGGGGCACTCGTTTCCGGGTTCACGATTGAAAAGGTTCCGTCACCGTTCTCATGCAGTTGCTGGTTCTGATGGCCATGCGCTTTGTGATATCTAATCAAGAATGAGTGTCACTGTTCGCTTTGCAGGTAGAACTTGTCGGTAAGGGACAACACTTACTTTAGTCCGTTTTGGTTTTTGTAAGCCTTCTCGCAACCAACGACTGGGCATTTGAACGGCTTGTGTTCTTCCGGCATCATCATGGTCTGAAGGCGTTCAAGTAGGGCCTTATTGGTTTGAGGGTCAGCGAACTGGCCTTGCGTAAGGCCGAGCTGTGCCAGCTGTGCTTGGATCGATCGATTGCCCTGCTGAAATGCGCCTCCAGGACTCTGTAGATGCTTGCCAGGATCATTGATGCAGAAGTTGCCCTCGTTGTTACCGTTTGCAAAATCACCGTCGCCGAGGTCAGTCGTATTGCCACCACCCATGGGCATCCCAGGAAGATCTTCATCCATATCATCCATCGCACCTGCTTGTTGGGCGACCTGCTGTGGCATTTGGTGTGCGGTGGCAAGAGTTGGTGTGTTGACGGAAGAGACAGTAGGATTGTTTTGAAGCCCGAAGCTCGCAGCTGCGGGAGTTGGTGGTTGAGATGTGCGTAGGCCCTGGGTAATTCCAGAGGTATTCATGATGAGCTGAGGTCTCTGTTGCTGGCCGAATAGCTGTCTGGTCTGGTGCATCTTATTGCTATCCTCGAGCTCCATGGTACCAATAGCGTCATCCATCTCCATGTCGGCAACAGCATCCATTTCATCGCCGAGATTTGTGGCAAGAGAAGGATTCATCTGACCGCCGTTAACGCCAGCCTGCAAGCCTCCCATAGGAAGCCCGGCGCCAGCAGGAAGTGGCAGTCCGCCTTGGCCGGGAGACTGGGCTGCGCCAGTCTGGCCAGAGCCGGTTGGCGTCGTTCTCGAGCTAGACATATTGGAGGCGCCGGGTAAACCAAACTGGGAAAATGCATTATTTCGCGAAGCGTTGGGGCTTGGTTTGGTGTGGGCTTCTTCATAATGTTGCAGTAAGTCGTGGAGGTTGGGCAGGATCTTGTCGCAGCATGTGAAATCTCTCATGAAGTTTGCTTCCATCCTTGGTAAGTACGACGAGGAGTGAAAAGATGATGACTGAGGATTGCCACTGGGGAAAAGCCCTGGCGAACTGCCTTGCATCATAATACTAGAGCGCAGTCCAAGTTAGTATGACAAATGTCTCAGCACGCTCTGGTTTACGACACCCGGTGATGTCCAGGTTGCGGCCAGCGCCAAACCTCCAAATCGCACAGGAGGGAGATGAGGCGGACGCATTCATCACGCGGGATGTGCAACTGGCCAAATTCCATTGCAGCTTCGTAGCAAGCCAACTAGACACGGCAACCAACACGGCAAACGACCCGACAACCTTGCACAGGGTGGCAGAGGCAACAAGTGCGAGTGTGCTACTGTGTCGTAGTCGAGCGAAAGACAGAAAGACAGAAAGACAGACAGAAGACGGGGGTTAAGTGAATAAATGGCAGGCAGCGCTTGAGAGGTCAAACTTACTCATCACGAACAAAACTACCAAAAGACATGCCACCCCAGCTCATGCCACCCATCAGGCTGCCAGCAAGTGACTCTCTGCGAGTTCGGTTGACATTATCGCGGTTCTGGTTATTGACAGAGATCGGTTTAGGGCCGGCACTCACAAAGGAGTCCTGACGCCCGCGATTCATAGCAGCACCGTCGAGGGCGCCTGAAGACATATCGAAAGTCTGGCAGTCGGTGAGTTCGATGTCGAGATCCAAGGGGTTTTTGTCAGTCTCGATGAAAGATTGTGAGGATTCTTGATCGCAAGTCGAGGGGTTGGCGAAGAGAGGCTTGGTCGGATGTCCGGTAATCGTAGCGACAGAGACGGTGGAAGCAGCCTTGGAGGATCGCGGAGAGAGAAAGTCGGGGGGAGTTGCCGGCTGAGGCGACGGCTGAGGCGACGCTGACTGTGAATGGGACTGTGAACGGGACAGCTGCGTACGGGACAGTTGCGGATGAGACTGCGACGCAGGCGAGGAGGAGGTGGTGGGAGACATCGAGTCAGAGTCAGCCAAGCAGGCAAGCAAGCAAGCAAGCGCCGGCGTCAGAGGCGAGCGTGCTCACTCAAGTGGGCGGAGGCCCGGGGAGGCAAACACCGCGGAACAGCGAGGTCGCTGGAGCTGACCACTGGCCACCGGCCGCCGGCTGAGGTTGGCGGTGCAAGTGGTGGTAATGGTGGTGGTTGTGGTGGTGGTTGTGGTGGTGGCGGCTGGCGTGGGCGCTGGGCAGCCGAGGGGCCAGAGGGGGGGGTGGAGGGCCCTATTGGGTGCTTGCTGCGGGCTCGTTGAGTCTTGTCAAGGCACCAACCCAGACTCGTCGAGGCGCCTGCCTGCTGGATCCGGAAGGCCAAGTCCTCCGTTGCCGCGGTGCCGAGTCTGAGTCTGGTCTCGGTCTGGGTCAGGTTCGTCCCTATTATTACTATTATTCCTGCCGTTGTTTTCGCCGGATCTTTGAAACCACCTGTGGCGGCTCGGCGTCGCCTGATATGGACGTTCTTTGTTCTTGCTGCGTTATGTCCAAGGCGAGCTGATGGTGGCGGTGTATATCTGCCGCTTGCTTGTAAACGCAAAGGCCCCTTTAGGTTGGGGGTCGACAGCCTCGCCAGACAGTCGCGCAGCGGCGTAGACCGGATCTGACTTTGCGAGTTTTTGGCAGGCCTTGACGCTTGGTTGCCTTTATTCGCAGCTCACAGCGTCCTCGTATCGGCTCGAGCGTTGTACTGCTATTGCAGGACAATGGGATGTAGCGCGGTAGGTGTTGCAGTCTCTCGACAGGATAGATAAATAGCTGGCGGTGTGGTGCGGTCTTGTATAATAACCGGGAGGCTCTGATCTGGGCCATCTGGGAGCCTGCCTGATTTACTAGATTCAGTCGGCACTCCAACTCATGCAGCTACCAACGTTAAATGTTGAGTCACTCCGGCTCTAAACAGCTCCAAGCTTGGTCGGAGGCAGCAATTACAATACGACTACGGAGTATACTACAGCTACACTTCCGAGCTCATCGCTGCGGCTTGCGGAAACGCAGCTAGTTGAACCAGGCACCCAGCTTCGTTGTCGAGGTGTAAGTCGGCTCGATTCCCTTTTGTCAGAGGGCTGTCGCGATGGGGCTGCTGCGATCGGAGCCACTCACACGAGAAGTGACATTTGTGCCCCAGGTATTGCTCCGTGGTCTGTCAATGCAGCTGATGACGGGGTAAACCTTGATTCGTGAGGTCGGGTACTGGCCGTGGCAGTGGCGGTTTGGCAGTAGGAGTCGCGTACTAGTAAGCGCCAGTGAGCGAGTCAGGCAAGATCTCTGGAGCCCATCGGAATCGACCTGTGGTGGAGAAGGGTTAAAATCAGGCATCCTACTCCGTAGTTACCCAGCACCGTAGGGACTACGGAGTACTAATAGTAACAATAACTGGAAGACGCACCGAAGCGTCTGCAGCGACGTGGACCGAGCTGGTGACAGCCTCAGCAGCGTCACCGACTTGGGGGGTGCGGAGTCCAGGAGTTCATACAATACTAGTAGAGCGGGAGCAAGTCCAGATTTGAACCCAAACCGTAATTCCACTTTTGCCTCCTTTCGAAACGCAGGCCATCACCCAGCTCCAGAAAGAATGGAGCAAGCCATCAAAAGACAGCCACGCAACTACCCAGGAGACAATGAGGCCGCCCACGGCCAAAGTTGAGGCGTGTTTCTGGTTGCGGATTGACGCATTGGGAACTGGAGCAGCACGATTCCTGAGTGAGTATCCCCGCAGCATACTTGCTCTGCGGAATAGTTATTTGAAAGGCCGAGCGAGAGGTTTAACGTCGGACCGGACCCTTTTTTTTTGGGGGGGGGTTTCTGGCGCAGCATCATGACTGCTCGACACACACTGCCCCAGGGGGGGGTTGTCAAGCAAAGGGCAAGTGCCGCGATATGGCAATATAGGTACGTATCCCTGCCTGCCCATGTGGCTCGGCTTAGATTACGTTCAGTAGATTGTAGATCAAGCTCGCCTTTTTTAAAGGGGTGCATTCTCGATCTGGTTATTATTCGTCTCATTGAGCTCTTACGACTATTGCGTCGGTGCTTCAAACCTACCAAAAGGTAGCTAGCTCCCAACCTCGATGGCCTCAAATGTCTGCAGTGCCCCCAGATAACAGCTCAACGGATCATGGATCTCACACACTAACCGAGACTGAGGCTGATACCTGCCAAGTCAGGAAGGACCGGAGCACAAAGCGACTATCAGCACCAACTTGAGGGAATAGTGCTGCCGCTCACAATGCTTGGACTTGTGCGATAAAGCCCTGTAATAACAAAACCAGGCGGTCGCATCACCGGCTCTGGAGGCTCACACGATTCAGTCTCAAAATTGGCTATCATACCGTTACGGGGTACATTACCATCGTTTAAGGGCAAAGTGTAGGGAAGGATGGGGAATGGCAGGGCAACGCTGACAAGGTATTGGCGGAATGGAAACAAGCTCATCAACCTGCACTCTGCGGTCCGCGTCGCCACGCTGTACAGACCAATGTGCCAAAGTTGAGGCACCGTGTAACTCGTGATGATGCGTTTTGGATGGTCCGGCTCCAACTGCACAGCACAAGCACCAATCGCCAGCCCTGCAGCTGTGGTCCCCTCCGACTGGATCTGGGCCCTTGGTCACCGCCAGATCTGGGTGGAATGCAGGGTCGAGCCCCTTTTAAGTGACAAACAAATCGCGGCAAAGCGGTCAATGTGACTTGTTTCACGCGCGAGCGAACGGCCTCTTGCGACAGTCGTCGTCGTTCCGTCGATATTTAGCTACAGCTGCCGTCATAACACTCATCCAGCTAGTCAAAGGCTGCAGCATGAAACGAAACGTGGAAGAGTCACTGACAAACATTGACCTCATAAGCTCTGTACTCAGTGAGAGCTCCTGACATCAATTCCAAGCGGCTACGCTGCAGAGACACCACCGAGATTAGTATTTTACCGCAACGCACGGCTTGACTGCCGTTGAAAGACATGTACTGGGTGTAGTCTCTCGGAAGTTCCCAACAGCGTCAGCATGCTCGAGAAACCAGTGGTCAGTCCTAATTCCATAAATCTGGACAAACACTCCAAACTCTAGCTACTCTTCCCTCATAGGTAAGAGTCAAGTTGTAAAGTAGTGATTGTTGCGCCAGTTCAACAGCGTGGGCTCTCGTCTCCATGCCGCGCTTTGGCAAAAGCCGAGAGTGTACTCCGTACTACCGTAATGCAACAATGCCTGCATTATCTCCAAGGGCGCAGTGGATCAAGCCTTGTGGAGCCTTTTGGTTTGGGTCATTTGCTAGTTATTGTACTCCGTACGGGCCGTTTCTTTTGACTGACGGAGGGTGGGAGGCCACGAGGACGAAATATGGGAATCCATCTGAGTCATATCCTTGCAAAAGCCGCTCACAGCACCACACAACGACAGCGGAACCCAGCCCCGGCAGGCACGAATGCACATTTTGGAGCGTGCAAGCGAGGCTTCCATTAGTTAATTTCATGGTACGGAGTACGGAGTTCATGTATTCTCCATAACACGAACATATTGTCTTGACGACGTTGACAATCCCAGCGTCGACATTACTTTATGCGGAGCTTATTCAACAACTAGGCACCGCCTCGCAGCCTTCAGAGATGCCCAACACCCCATCCAATGCCCTCACTGCCTGAAGTCTATCCTCGGCTGAAGGGGACGGCGGTGGATCTTTACCTCCTAGACTTGTGGGAACCAGACCGTCGGGATATTCTCAGTGGATAGCATTTTTTGCTGTACGGAGTAACTAATGTCTCGGCCTTTGTTATTAGTTAGCTGGTTAGTTGGAATCGCCAGGGGCTCATCGTTTAAAGATGGACTTGACCCATCCACCCATGCCATGGAACAAATGGATCCCTTCCAGAGCTTCGAGAAATGACCCTTGGCGCCTCTATTAGCAGCCGCTAGCCAAGCAACAGCCGGCCCTGATCCGAACCGACTTCTCGAAGCGGAGATGCAATCCTACCATCCATGGGACCGCTCGGCACCGGCATCGGGATCACCGATAGGTGGATTGAATTCGTAACATGGCGCTGAACGACGGCATCAAACGCTGAAACCTGGCTCCGGCACAGGGATAAAGATATTGTACCAGTCCAAGACTCGCGACTAATCAAGGGAAGAACAATGCGTACATTATCATGGGAATAGGGACAGGGCAGCCCATTTCGCAACGTCCCAGTCGTACTGGAATGTTCCGGTGCGAGATGACTACTTGAATACCTGCCAACTCCACGATCTAGCAGTGCACGTCTTTAATAACAATTCAAAAGTACTTACGGTGCATCTATTATTATCATATTAATCTACACGGCACAGCCACTTTCATGTCGATTCATAGGCTAAAGCAGCCATTCAATCGGCAGCACAGACATGCTATCGATCGAGGCTCCCTGTCAGCACGAGGCACAACTGGGCCGTTCGGGTACGATGGCGCTTTGCCTAGGTCTAAAAGAAGCATATCTTTGACATGCAGGCACACCGAGCTCATTTAGAACTTATTGTTTGCGCCTGGGGAGGGTAGGAAGCTTGTAATGCAGTCAGGGATCCTTGTTTTCTCCAACCCCCTCATTGTACAAGATGATGCTTGGGTACTGCGTAGGAGCAACTCGGCAACAAAATGATTCGATTCGCCCCGTCTCCGACGACCCGGCAAAGTCTTCTAGTAGACCCCATTCATTCACCTTTTGTAGTAGCTAACTAACTAACTACTCCATACAACGCATCTACCATACCACTGCCGGCATAGTTAGTTAGCATTAGACTAGACTAAGGCACCGCGCCGGGTGGAAAGGGATCCATTCGCCATGCGACGACGACGACGACGAAACTGGCGTCCAAAGCAGACATGCGCGGCCGTCCGTCAGGTCAGGTAGATAGATGACCAGAATGTGTTTTGCTGTTGGAAAAACAGAAAACGCCATTCTATAGCACAGCACTATGGCCAGTTATATCGTGCCTCATGCATGAACCACAGCCACTCATTGTGACGTGCTTGATTTTCCACGTCCAAGATCGCGCATATCTCGGAGTTGATAC
>JASWJB010000285.1:0-58479 GCA_032433595.1 Conoideocrella luteorostrata
AAATAAAAATAAAATAAAATAAACGGTAGGTAAGTCGCAGCCATCAGATCAGATTCGCTGCGCCAATTGATGTTCAGACTTGTTTTTTGCTAAGGCGACCAGTGAGCACAAAAGCCTTGCGTCTCTTCAGGCACCCTGTCTGCCAGTCACTTTAGGCAGCAAACTCTCGAGACAGACACCTGTCGCACAGCAGTTCACTGAATTGTAACTTGTGCGATAATTTTGGTTATAATTGTTCAGCTCTAAGCGGGGAAAATTCACGATACATTCACGGTGCTGCCCGCCCGCATTGCACAACTGAACAATACGTGCAGACCGAACGCCACACGCGCGGTGCGGCTGATCAGCTATTCAACTATTCGACAGACCAAGGGTAGAAGCCGTAAATGCCCCAGTGAAGCTGATAGATGGAGATTGTATCGCTGTGAATAACGGTCTGCGAGACAGTCAATTGATTGGGCGCGCGCTCGTTCGTCGTGCATCGTATTAATACGACGAATGCGACACTGCGCGCCATTCAACCCCAATAACTACATAAGAAAGCATTTCACAGCACATTACGGAGTAGAGCATTCTCACCAGTCTCGCCGTCATCTCCTCTTCACCCTACGAACTACCTTGATTTATAAAAGAAAAATGCCTGGCCCGCTCATCACCTGCCTCTGGTTCGATGGCAACGCCACCGAAGCAGCAAACTACTACATCAAGATTTTCCCCAACTCCAAGATCAACAGCGCGCAGAATTATCCCGAGAGTGGCAGCGACAAGCCCAAAAAAGAACTCACCGTCGAGTTTGAACTCAACGGACACAAGTTTGTGGGGCTGAATGGCGGGCCGGAGTACAAATTCAACCCTGCCATCTCCTTCCAGGTCTTCTGTGATGACCAGACCGAAGTGGACTACTACTGGGAAAGGCTGGGCGAGGGTGGTGACGAAAAGGCACAGGTGTGTGGATGGGTGGCGGATAAGTTTGGTGTTTCGTGGCAGGTCGTGCCCAAGAATCTCCCCAAGCTGCTTGGCGGGGAGGATAAAGAGAGGGCGGGCAGGGCGATGACTAAGATGAGGGGGATGAAGAAGCTCATCATCGAAGAGTTGGAGAAAGCGTGAGAAGTGACAATGCGCTCCTGCGATGCTCCTGCGATGCTGCATTGGCCAAGTCCGACACCTGTTCGTCATACAAGCAGTTGTGTTTGTCCTATTGCAGCACAGCGTCGCAGTACATATGTGGGCAGGATGGCGTAATTCCAGTACCGCTACGCATAATATGATGATGACATGAGGGGTGGGGCCATAGTCCAATCCCGTATTCAATGATAATTTTACCCGCCGTTCGCTCACTAATAAACTATCCTCCGTACTCCTACGCGGCATTTACATACGCAATTCCATACTGTCCATCTCCATCATCCCACCGCCCCAAATATCTACTCTCACCATGTCCAACGTCGTCACCCTCAAGGACAAGGCTGAATTCGACGAGCTCCTCAAGTCAGGCCGCCCCGTCGCGGTCCAAGCTCACGCAGAGTGGTGCGGACCCTGCAAGGCCATTTCACCCATTTTCGAGAAACACTCCAGCAACACCAGCTATTCAGACATAGTGTTTGCCCGCTTCGACACTGACGAGGTTGCTGATCTGTCTCAGGAGCTCGGCATCCGAAGCATTCCTGCGTTTTTCGCTTTCAAGGACGGCAACAAGGTGGACGGTGTAACGGGAGCGAACCCACCTGCTTTGGAAGCCCTCCTGAAGGGATTGAAAGCTCCAAATGCGGAAGCCTAGTTAATGGTGTGTAGTGGGCGAACGTGTTCGAAGCAAACGGATCAGGTTGGAAATATAAAATAAACACAGTGGCATATTTCGCGGGTTTGCTTCGAACGGATGGTGTCAAGTATGCGCCGTTGACGCGGGAGAGCTGGGGCCGAGAACAAAGTGTGTCACGTCTAGGTCAAGCTGGAAATATGTACTGGCTATTCTGGAAGTCCTAAAGAGGATTTTGCCATGCCCTCCCATCCTTTCGTTGGTGCTGGATGACATTGTCTGCTATAGACCATCAGTGCTATGCTATTATATTAACTCGATAGCCATTCATTCAATCGCTCTGCAAAGTAACAGTGAAATGCGGCTTTGCACCAAAGAAAAAGAAATCCCCTCCCCACCCCGCCAAAAAAAAAAAAAAAAATCAGCCCCGCCTTCGAGCTGAGCGCGAAAAGCAGCGGCTATTCTCTCGAGAAAGTCGGATAAGGTCGGACAAGTTCTCCTAGCGTCTCTCATCCATAGAAACAGCAACAGCAACAGCATACCTAATAGTACATGCTCCCACAAGACCAGTAGACCCTCAAATACAGACCACGACAAACCCCTCTACACCTGACGGTTGACCACTCCGATGCGCCTCACTTTCGTCGGGATATAGTTACCGCTCAATACTCGTCGCCTTTGTTCTAAATCTGCGGCTATTTCCTTCAATGGTCCCCTAGGAGCCAGCTTTTCAGGGCTCCAAGGACTCGTCTTTGCGTTGGTGGGTCTCGATACCATATATTCGTTCCGCGAAGGAGGCTGTCATACCAAATCAGAGCAGGAAATGCCATAGCGAAGTTCCGGAGTCTGTCCAAATTATGGTTTGTTTAGATCTCGCGTCAACGCGTCATATTGGCAAGGACCATGGGATCAGAACTTTAGTGGTCCCAACATCGACATCATCGAGTGTCTCCAAGACCCGCACTTCGATTTCCATATCCATGTATCTCACATAGAGTTCGAGTAGCTCTGGGATCCCGTGTCTTGTACATGGCTCATTGCCTCAGATTGCAAAAGCGAAGTGTGTCAAATGTAGTTCACCGCGGCTTTAACGTCTCTTTATTTGGTAGGATAGAGAACGTCAAGCTGAAGCCGAAACTAACGCCAATCAGTGATTCTCAAACCTCAAGGAGAAAATCAGAGCAGTAAACAATTTTCGTGATCGGAGCAGACATCTGACAACAGCCATCACTTCTCAAATGCGGGTTGCAGATGAGCCGCTCCCAATTGTTCACTGATTGTCATTGGTATAGATTCACCCCGGTCAGGCTACTCACACCGATGGCCTGTTGCTCAAGTCTGCTGAAGAATGCCTCGACCAGGTCGACTATAGCGCGCGTTTCGGAACTCGTGGGAAAGGGTGAATTTGTTTGTTGCAATCCAAACTCCTGAAGGACCCCGCGGCCATGCTTCAAAAGCCGTATCGCCGCATTTACTTCTCCTCTAATCATCTGTTTGGCCAACGCGTTAGTTCAAATGTCCACGCAACTTTGCAAGATGCACGTGTTGTTTCTTGTTGAACGTACTCACCTCTATGGTGACAAATACCGCGCAAGATATAAGATGAGAAAGCTGATGTCTCGGTGTCTTTTGAATATCCAGAACCGCATTTATCGCCATGTTATGGTGGTGTAGTGCGTAGATGCCTAAATTATGCCGCTCCAGTGCCAGCTGCCGATTCGAAGCGTCCACCGGTTTCATGAATAGCTCGTGGTACGAGGACAATGAAATCATGGCATGCCAGATGCCGGGCTCAGCCTGGGCTATCTGCAGAATCTTCGTCGTCCATAGCTCATCTACAAAAAACTTGGACACCTGTGCTAAAGTACGCTCTCGAAATATCTGGGCTGTTCGAACTTCATCTGCCGCGGAAGGCGCTGGATGTATTAACAGGGGCATCGTCGGACTAGGACTGGTGGTTTGGCTCCCGAAGCCGTCACATTGGCGTCCAGTTGACAGGCCTGTACAAGGAGTTAGCCGCAATATCAAGCTGACAGTTTCCCCGTGTTTGAAGCTGCCACTGGGAGAGGGAGTCCAATGCGTTGGTTCTTACATCTCCGACAAAATGGGCGAGCCTCGTCACATTTGATTCTTCGAGCTGGAAATATCCTAATGTTAGCTTGATATTTATCCCCGTATTTGAGTAGTACCTATTGTTTTGTTTTTGTGCTTTCATGAGAAATATCAAAAAAGGGAACAGGTACAAAACTAACTCCTTTTACCGCGTTTTTTGTTAGCCTCTCTATCTACCTGATGCCAAAGACACTTTGAAACCAAAGCCGTCTTCTAGGAATAATCAAAAACTCACTTGCATGTCTGACATCCAGTACGGACTTTGGGAGCCTTGGCCCTCTTCCTCTCGCCAGGCTTAACACGCGTCATCGTGTCAGCTCAATTGATTATTCTCCTTCGCTCAAGCCGTGAACGAAGCCAAGCCGACGTTATCGACACCAATCCATACGACGAAGGCCAGTCTTGGAGTTGCTGCTGGTCAAATGCATTATTGAGATGATCTCTCGATCAAGAAACATGCAGACAGGCCAACGGACAGGGCTGATATATGAACCGATGGGATGCCTATACGACGGAGCGAATCAAGCCAAACCCCGTTGCTCCACAGATCCTCCACCAGTGCTTCTCTCGCACTTCTTTGACCTGACGAAACAGCTACTGTTTACATACTTCCGGATCTCGCGACCCACCACGGCCCAGCCCCCGAGTCCGTCGGCCGACATTGTGGAGTTGCACGCCATGCATACTAATACTCTGAAGCCATGCATGGTTCGTCCTTTCCGCCATACAATGCGCATAGCGCTGCCTTGTCTAACCAGTTAGCTGGAACCTAGGACGGGAGCGGCAGTTCGGAGGATCTTCCCTTGGGCACCCCTGGCGTCCTACGTTTGTCGGGGCTCCCCTCCACCAACTAAGATTCAAGCCACACGCCAACGATAAGCAATGTAACATGAGATCTGTGAACGAGCTGCCTTGACGCATCCATCATTTCAGCTCAACAAGTCACGCTCCTAGGGAGTGAGCTGGGCTAGTACTAGGCGGACGCTTAGCCTAGCGAGTGTTCTCTTCGGAGGCAATCCGGTGGGTGACATTCACAGAAGACGAAGAAATGGTGAGAAGAAGGCATTCGACGCATACCACGCTTCTACCTTGGCGCTGGTCTTGTTGATGCTAGTCAACCTGCTAAAATTTCCATTGTCGAACCGTCATTCGTCACAACCCGAACGTGCATGATTCCGGGCACGTTCCGATTCCCCGGGCTCATCGATGCATTTTAGCATATTTTGTCATCGGGCATGTTCTTGGCAGAATTATACAGGCCTGTTGTGTAAATTATACGGAGTACTTGGGCTTTTCTATATCGAGAGGCAGACAGCTGCAGTAATGTTGTCTCATCTTCTCACGGGTTAGGTCGAGCTCATACTTAGTACACAAAAAAAACCCGTAGAAAGAGGGTTCTATAAGTCCACATGAAGATTCTGAGCTGTATTCCTTTCGTCGCTTTATGAAGAGCACTAAAACACCACTGCAATTTTGTTCGCCGTTTGGCCATTTGGCCAGTTGCACTACTTTTGATCACGTCATCAACGATGCCACTCATGAAGGATAGCTTGAAAATGCCCACTGTTGGTGATGTGGCATGTTGTTAGCTGCATCTGTCCTGGCACATCGCGGCACTGATGATGATGATGCATGATGCACGTACCGATCTCTAACCATGACAACTTGGCCGACTTGTAAGCGGCCTGCGCATGCTGCAACAGCAACCCAAAGACATCAACCTCCAGCCAAGACAATCAGGCGAGATCCAGACACCTGAAAAAAATCTGCAGATGGTGCTGCCGAACGGTGGCTTGGCGGGGGGCGGGCTCTGACACCTCCACGACACGCGATATGTAGCGGCACATGCTACGCCGGAATGGGAAGGCGGTTGGCCGTCACCGAACCATCACGGCTTTGACCCTTTTCTGAGCACCCTCCTACACAAGCAAATTGCTGACCGGTTGGTGCGGACTCGCTGCCGTTGATACTAATCATTCCATCTCGGAACGCTTTGTGGCCATGTTGCTGGACTGGGGTCAACGGCAGGCTAACTTCATCATCGCCATCATCGCCATCATCGCAAAGCCACAATAAACCTCGGCCGTGCCGGACACCGCAGACGCCACGATATCCGATAAGCAAGGTAAAACAGTGAGCGAGTCGTTAATATATGGGGTTCGATAACGACATTATCGTCACAAGACGAAAGGCAATAACCGACGGGTGACGGTGCAGTGAGGGACGAAGCATGATCGAAACGTTCCAGCTATGTAGCAGCCAACGTGAAAATTGGGGCCAGAGAAAGTTTACCGTCGAGAAATTGCCTGATTTCTCGCGACAATTTTCGGGCATGAATCCGTTTTGCTCGTAGGAGTCTGTCCGAGACGTCAATGCAAGCCACGCCATCTTCTCAGCCAGTCGCTGGCGTGACTTCCCGGAAAGAAAAGTTTAATTAATTCTTCAGGCATTACCGAGTTTTCACGAAGGGCTGCCATTTCAGTTGCCGATAAACTCAACTGAAGCTCGGACGATCCGTTCTTCCGCCTCTCGGCGAGGCAGTCAAGTGTTCGTCATAATACACTTGAACTTGCAAATTGTAAAGGTCTGCCGCGTGCGCTACCCATAGTATTCGACGTGAAAGTCAGCCCAGAGTACTCCGTGCTGGGGGGAGTTAAACCGCACAAGGCAACTGTGCTTTAGAGCCTTCCCTCCTTCGCCAGTAAATACCGGCAATACTCCATATTTGTGTCGGTGATTCATAGTTCGTCCTCATGTCTCTGCCAAGTGGCGCTTGTGTCCATTGATGGTCCCAAAACCGACAACTCAGATCGTCTTCGTTTACCTTAGCGTTCCACCCCAGACACCAAGAAACTTGTCCGTCAGCACCGAAGCTAGATATAGTTGGAGCTCGGACTAAATGATTACAATTTCTTTCATGGATGGTATGGATGGTATGGATTTTGAAATGAACCTCTGTCCAACGGCCTCGTGTACGACATCCTCAGGCCGAAAGACAAGGTATCTTCCTGCTCACTTCCTGAGATGGTGGCGTCGTCGAAAACAGCGGCAGGTGGAGAGACGGAAGGCGTCGTTCATGTGGGCTTTTCAACGATGCTCCATTCAAGGGCCAACTGTGCCAGCTATACAACGCCAGCACATGTTTTTCCAGTTGCAAAAAGTGAAACTAGGTGATATTATTCCATTGAAAGAAATGCCTTCACGATTTTCTTTTGAATAAATCACAGGACGCTTGAAGATGGGGTTGGTTGTTCTACATGTCGCTCCGTCCTGTCGCATATTATTCTACGAAGATCACGTGATCGTACCCGCCAAGGCGAACCAACCTGGTTAGCCCGCAGTCTGACCAGCTGCTCGCAGCTGTGCCGCAAGCCAATCACAAAGTCTCCACCATGGAATGTAGCTTCAGCCTTTCATCACGAAACGTCGTCACAAGCTTCAGGTTTTCCCACCGGCAATTTTAAGTCATAGAGCTCTCTAGATCATGGCTTCTCGCTCTCGTTCCCCGTCGCGGGGTCGATCTCGATCTTTGACGCGCTCCATGTCCTCCCGTTCAGATGTTTCTCGCTCTCCCACGCGACAGCGACGGTACGACTCTAACAGCCCGTCCCAGTCATTAACACCACCTCCACGTCGCAATGGACGATACCGGAGTGACAGTCGCAGCCGTAGCCGGGGTCGCGGGAGGGACAGCAGAGATGTGAGCGAGTCTCCGTTAGCAAGAAGCACCAAGGTCAGCTTTCGTAACGTTTTTTTGCAAGTGGTGGAAAGTAACAAGGCTAATTCTTCTCGCAGATTGTCGTCGAACGGCTCTCCAAAAATACCAACGAAGATCATCTCTACGAGATATTTGGCGAGTTTGGCACGATTAAGGATCTTGATCTACCTATAAATAGATCATGTACGTGTTTTATCCCCTTACATCTCGGTTACCGTTCTACCGAGCTAACATGATCATATGCAGCCGGAACAAATAGAGGAACTGCCTACATTCTCTTCGATCGTGAAGCCGACGCCGAGGCGGCCATTTCCCACATGCACGAAGCTCAAGTCGATGGCGCCACTATAAACGTCTCAATTGTCCTGCCACGGCGAAAGTTATCGCCACCACCCCCCACGGCCCGTCGCGGCGCGAACATTGACCCGCGGATCCCACTATCTGGTCCTCGAGGTGGCGGTCCTCCTGGCCGTGGTGGCGGATTCAACTCTGGTCGCGGTCGCCGTCGTCCATCACCATCAAGCCGATACGGCCCTCGGTCGGACGTGTACAGACCTTCATCTAGGTCTCTCTCAAGATCACCAGGCGGCGCGCCTCCTTCGCGTGGTGGAGGCAGCCGATACCGCAGCCGATCTAATGCCTCGTACTCGTCTCGATCACGGTCCAGATCACCCGCGCCACGAAGACGAGGCGGCGGAGGAAGTGGTGCCGGTGGCAGCAAGTACGATGACGGGGACGACCGATGGCGCAGTCGCAGTCGCAGCTATGATAGCTACGGTCGACGTAGCCGCAGTCGCAGCCGCAGCCCTATACGGGGCCATCGTTAATAAGAAATAGCTAAACTTGTACCTGTAACAACACGAAAGATATAGGCGAATTGAACTGGCGTTTAGGATCGATCAAAATTCAACAGGCATGCGGCGCTCTATGTAGAGATTCATGGAGTCTACTTTTGCGGCTATCCCGAGTTGCGGGAATGAAATTTGAAAGGCAAAACAGGATGGGCTTCCGTCGAGGAGAATTACCTCCAATATCACGATATCAGTAGGCCGACAAGGCATGCTCAGTTGCGATGTTTAGACATTTATGCCTACAAGACGCCAAAACTGTCCTGGTATCTTTGAGGTATCTACTTAAGTACTAGGGTTAGTTCGTCAGAAACCTATTCAGCGCGAACACTACTGAAATGTACATCAAGCACTATGCATACCAAGGTGTTTGCACTCTAGATCAGTTACGCCCTACAACTGCTTGAAGGCTTTCCATACCCTATACCTGTGAGGCCCGTGTTGTATTGCAGAAATCCCATGACGGACTCAACCGAAAAACCAATCTGACGACAAACCCAAGTTGTCTCGCTTCTAACGTACAGACACTAAGCCACGACTATCTCCTCGCCAGAACAAATTACGACGGCATCTGTCTGTCTTTCTCTATCCATGCCCTCCGACAAGCGTGGAAGTCAACACATTTCTAGCATCTACGCCTGTGGCGGACATTAGCGTCATTTGAGCTCGGAGCCAACAGAAACACAAAGAAACACAAAGAAACACAAAGAAACACAAAAAATGCTCCTCATTCAGGTTCTGCTTACATTCGTACAGATCCCATTCCTCGCTATATGTTGTCCTTGTGCGAGGCTTCACGGTACGGCTCAACACAACACAGCATTCTCATGGCATTATCTACGGCGGTACCACTGTTCCTCTATCCCGGACGCAGTATGTGCACAAATACTTGTCCACTTTATAGATTGGCGTGCGGTTTACTTATTCGCCGCGATATAGCAGCAGAGTGGTAAATGGAGGCTCGTGGAGGAGTGGAGTAAGACATACGTCGCTTCAATAGAAGCCATTGCGGTTGATGAAGGACTTGAGTTGTTTATGCAAGTTACGCAGTCTCTGGCTTGCTGTTGAGGGGCGAGAACCACGTAGCTGGAATATAGTCAAATGCTAATAACATGTCATATTAATAAAATATTCTTAATATGAACCTTTATATGAACCTTTATATGTGACTCGCTCATGTGACCGACAATAGCTGCTTATTTTTTTTGAAAGTTTGAAAGAAAAAGCTGGCGTGGAATCGAAGAAGACTTGCGCCAGGATTAACCCCAGGGTCCAGGGTAGTAATATCACAGCACATTCTCAGAACCTCAAACTTTGCATCGTAAGAATCTTTTGGATTTGAAATAGAAATCTGCTATAGCCATGCTCGCGCTCATTAATAAAGATACGTTATACAAGCGACGAGTCCGTCTCACACATGCGGTTGCCCCTCATCAAACTGTACTTGCGGGATGCAAGTCTGTATACCTCGTGATTGGGGAATTATGTCTATGCTAAGCTAACCATGTCATTAAAAGGCCTAATAATATCCTGCTCCATATCAAGTCCATTAATCCAGGCCAGCCCCATGAAAATAAAATATGTCCACGCTAAGACGCTGATCTATCCAACAGCGCACTTTCTAATTAATGCCATCATTACAACAAAGCCATGCCGGCGCCCAGTCCAAGCATTCCCATTGCCGCACCGGCCACATGTGCCGTACACCTAGGTCCCATGCCCTTCGAAGTGCTGTGAAACAAGGAGCTTGTAGTCGTCGTGGCAGTCCCCGTTGCGCCTGCTAAATCACCACTCGTTGTCGTCACAGGACAGTTCGTCGTGCACGGCAGGGCGGTGGTGAATGCCCCTGAGGCAGTAGACACTGCAAACACGGGAGGCTGTGTTCCAATGTTGGGCTGAGGAACAATATGCTCTACATCCGGGTTAAGAACATTGCCAATGACGTGCATCACGCCATTGGCAAGCAAGATATCCGGCTGGACGATCTGTGCGGTGTTGGCGTACTTGTTGTTTCCGTCTTGACGGATGGTCAGTTGCGCGGGGGAGCCAGACGCATCCTTGGCTACCGTGCTGAAGTTGGTTCCGTTGATGAGGGATTTGGAATTAAGAACCTGATCAGGGATGATGTGGTAGTTCATGATTCTCGCCAATTGAGTAGCATTCAGACCCTGCAACGTACCGCCGACGACTTTGAAAGCCGCATCGGATGGAGCAAAAATGGTTACATTCTTACGGTACGCAATATCCGGCAGTAGCTTAGCGGCGTATAGGCTGCCCAAGAAGGATTTAGCCTGGAATGCCTCGGCGGTCTTGTCGACTTGCGTGGGCGGGACGAGCAAGTTGTCCACAATTTGGATGAGACCGCCGGTGAAGGGAATATCGGACTTGACGACAGTACAGCGCGTTCCTTGGCCGCTGCTAAAGATGACATTCTCGCCCTGCTTATTGATCAGGACGCCCTGGCCGGTGGTGACATTGGTGTAGGCTGAGCTGGTGAGGAGCGTGGTCTCAAAATAGGTTGGACCGTCGGTAAGGCTGGCCAGCGCGACAGTGCCTTGGAGAATGTGGTACTGGAGAAGTGGGATGGTTTTATCCTTGTTTTCGGGGTCCCAGAGACCGTTTAGGGCTGTATAGGGGATATTGTTAATGGCATCATTGGACGGGGCCGCGATCTGATCGTATTAGCACTTGTGAGTTTCATGGCTTCATGGCTTAATCGCCCATTTTGGGGCTTCATGGGCGTTGAAGACTTGGACTCTTACCGTTACGCCACTGTAATTAGGCAATTGCAACAATATGTCCGGATATTTCTACATTGAACAGTCGTTGTCAGTCGCCATTCATACCAACATGTCTCGAATTGGTCAAATGGGTGAGCCCGAAACTCTCTGGGGGATTGAGGTAGCATTTGGCAATAAAACAAAAGACGCCATACCTTGATCAAATCATAGAACTTGCTCAAATCCTTATTTCCAGCCAACACAGATCCCAAGTCCTTCCTATCATCAGCCAATACACTCGCCGCAACGGCCACAAGGCCCAGCGCAGCCTTGAACAACATAATTGCCCTGTTTGGTTTCTTTGCGACCTGTCCCGTGCACCTTGCGCCGTTTGTCGTCTTGAATTGAATCTTGGGATCGCACCACACGACAACCGCCAAACAACAAAAATGCAATTGCTGGAAAGAATGGGATCAAAAATGGATGTCAGAAATAGAAAATATGAATGCAAGTTCTTCTCCGTTTTTCCGTCTTTCCGTAGCCCCCCTTCTTTGGCTCGGTCAGGGGCGGTTGTCGTCACGGAGCGACAAGACGTGATATGGTTGGTTTTTTCGTCGCACTAACTATACGGCATGGCAGTTGCCCAAGACAAGACAGGACAAGACAGGACAAGACAGGACAAGACAGGACACTACGATGAAATGGCAGGATCTCCAGGGATCTGGCAGGAGAGAGTAGGACGGATCGTCATCGACAGGCCGAAAACAGCGAAAAGTGCGTGGCGTCTTGGCCAGGTGCCAAGTGGGCACTGCAACGCAGTACTTGTCTGTACAAGAACTTACATACCAGCACAGAGTGCGAAGGAGGTACTGGCCAGTAACTGATCACGGACGGAGAACTGCTGGGTCTTGGTTAGGATTACGGAGTAGTTTGATTAATTTTAGTACCTGGTGCCGGCGTTCCGCCCTGGGCGGCAATTGCAGTTAGGTATCCTACGCGCGACACGAGCCCCGTCCAAGAGCCCCGTCCAAGATCAATTGATTGAACTGGTTGTACGGAGCAGTACAAACTATGAGCTGAGGAGGGAGGTGAACACCTCCATTCGGGACAGCACTTGGCAAGGTGCCAGGATAACAGCTCGCCTCGTGTTCTGTAAGACATGTGGTGTGTGAAACGAGGGAAGAGGAAGGGAAGGGAAAGGGAAGGTGGGGGGGGGGGGTTGGATATGAGAATTCAGAATACGAACTGATCTGCGAAGTTGCAATGCACAGCAGTAGTACTCTGTACACTAAATTCATCAAGTATCATACTTCCATACCTACCGCCTTGTTGGGCGGCGCATCAGAATGTGCTGATACTAGGATGGCAATTACGGTACCGAAAATATGGATTACTCCGGCGACACTCTCTGTCTTACAGACGACATCTATACGGGCTACGGCCCGCAGTATCCACCGAATTATTTTTTCGCCGTTGTGCTTTGTGTGCATTGTTATCTTTGAAACACAGAACAGCCGACAATGGGTCCTAACGCACTCTCCCAGCCGGCCTGTCACGACGAGGCGTTTAAGACGGTGGCTTGGCTGAGAGTGACGCCTCAAAGTGCTGTTTCTTCAACCGCTGGCCAGTGGAATTCAAGGGAAGGCGCATGCTCGAATGCAGATGTGAGACCTAGGAGATGTATATGTACTTACTATGCGATGATAATACAACACGACGGGCAACATCAGCATGGAACGCCATCAATGGCTTCCGCCGCCAAGCGGTGACCAGCGCAAATCCTCGCCCTCTTGCATCTGATAGTATGCGAGTTCAATACTTTGTGTACTCCGTACTCCGTATGTAATCCTCGATGCAAACAAGATATCCGCGGCACCATGTCAGCCAGACTAGGATTGGGGGCCTCCTTTTTTTCCTGTCGCCCTTGCAGATAAAGACTCTGTTGCAGTACTCCGTAGAGGCTCTGGCAGTTTGGAGCCCTAGCAAGCTCTATGCGGCTGCCAGCGCACGACGTGTTGTTGCAACTAACCAGGGTGCAAGCCCTTCGTTGTTGCTCTGAATACGAGTGTTGATGGTGTGAGGCGTGCGCATGAATTCAAGGATTTAGGACGGTGTCCCATACGGCCGGGTGTATCAAGCTCGTGTTAATCCCGATGGCTGGGACAGCTCACCGACTTGCCCGCCCTGTTGGCTACTTACGGAGGCTAGTGCCAACCTGTCGACCAGCATTTTCTACCTTGACAGCCTGCAAATAAGCAGCCACAGATTGTCCAAAGTGCTGTGCCAAACAGCGGAGTACTGCTGTTTAGCTTCATGCGGTGGCCGAACCAAGGAAAAGCGAGAATCTGAGCCACATCGCACAGCGCCTTGTTGATTGGGCGAACTTGCACTGGCTTTCGTCGAATACCTCATCTTGAAATATCTGTGCTCCGTACGCCGCACTCCGTTACTCTGCCCCCCAATTGCTGACTGCAGCGCAAATTGTGACGGGCGTCGTTATCTCGGGCAATCACAGAAAGAGAGAGAGGGAGTTTGGTGATGTTTTTAAGCCTGACGCAAGGTCTCAGCAATCGCCACTTCTGACCCTACTGCCTTGTACGACTGCGGCATCTACCGCAGTGGCCCGTGTCTGCATGGATTTTGTGATTGAAGATATCCCGGCATTTCGGACCCGGGAGAGGTGATGTTGAGGTCCGTCGTAACCATTCCGAACTTGGATTCCAATACAATACCTACATATTGTACTCCGTACTCCGTACGTACATACCACTCCCTACATCCAGTGGGGTGTGCATGCAGTTTATCTTGCTATCTTTGACAGGCATACCGACTAGCGGGCGTAATACGTTCGATTCGCGTCGATCCGATAAACAGGAACCGGAGCTCGGAGTAAGACATCCGGCTGGCTTTGGTGAATTTGCAAGATAACAAAACTCTTCAAGCCCGCGGCTCACAGCCCTGGAACTCAGCACTAGCTGATAGCACTATTTTGGTGTGCAAGGAAGCTGGCTTGGAATTTTGGAGTCATGATATGTGACGGAAATAACCTTACCGTCGCTTAGAGGATAACAAGTGTTGGTTGGTTGGTTGGCTGGCAACAGCAGATCAACCCGATTTCGAAGAAAATAAAAAGCCAGGTGTCAGTCTAGTCAGGGTTCCGCTTCAATACATCCGTACTGAAATAGTAAAGTAATCTGTGTTCTCAGTGGTAAGATGGGGGGATCCAACAAAAGCTTTAGTTAGTCACAAAACTGAGCATGGGCGCCTTGGCCGGAATCACTGCTTTCCTAGGACAGGCGGAAATCTTCGACGAATGACAAGGATATGTCGTATTGGAAAACCCGATGTTCTGGAAAGTAATTGCGGAGGCTCCTGACTTTTGCGCTGCCGCCCTTTGCTAACAATACACGAGTGGGTTCCAGCTCGCCTAGAAAATGGAGCCGGGGCCTTTCAGCCTTTCTTTCATCGACGGCTATTCGCTGCGCATTCAATGCCACTTCTAGTCGTCGCGAATGGTATCATCACGTGAGAAGTGGCTCGATGCCCCCTCGTCCCTACTGTCGTGTCCAGCACCCTGGTGAGCTTTCCCTGAATTTCCCGTTTATGGACGTACGATTACAATCATGTCGTAGGGTACGTTCTTATGTAGACCGGTCAAGCTTGCAGGGTCGAGAGTCGAGATATCATCCTATCAATCGAGTGGGACGCCTGCCTGCGGGTTACACAACTCCAAGCCACCACACATATGTACAGTAAGCATTTTCGTGAATGGGCGGAGCAAGTTTCCAATTTCATCGACTGTCGAGCTGAACAACACTAGTCTGAAAGCCCACGGTCGTTTGGCTTGGCTTGCATGTAACGTCCAGGCGCCAGTAGAGTTCGGCGGGTTGCTACCCGTGCGTGAAGTAAAACAGGTGAGGGCAAGGGCCAGGTGTAATTTGGCATTTGTGACGAGAGCTTGTCCGATGCTAATGAGGCGTCTTATACGGAGTGATGTTGCTCATCACAAGAGCATCGCGGGCGCTATCGAAGCCATCTGGACTTCTTCGTCGCTCATGACGCATTTTGGCTGTTCTTTCGCTGGCCCGTCCGTCACCCGCAAAATGCTACCGGACTGTATGACCAGGCCACAGCCCAGCCACAGCCCAGCCCTCCTGCACTTTCCTGTTGTGACACTGCGGGCAACAGCTGATCAGAGCGCCTGCGTGCTCAAGCTTATTATCACCCAGACTGTCTTGCCATCCCTTGCACGAACATCAATACATACGAGTAGCAGCAGCACTGCTCCGTACATACTAGTACAACGCATCTTCTCCCGGAGTTCCACAGAGCTAACTAGGGGGTGTCCCTAGTAGACATTCAGGAACCGGGGTCGGCCTGAGCCACTCTTCACTTTAACCAGCCACAGTTGCTGCCGCTTTTGCAACTTTTCTTCCTAGCCTTTCCTGGACCCGACCGGCGAGGTCCAAGCCGGGCAAGGATGAATCAAACTCTTGCTGCGTACGGAGTACAGGGGGCAGCTTTACACCCTAACAAGCGTGGCACTGGACTCGTGCTCGTTCATCGGGAGTCGTCTGGCAGCTGTGTTGTAGGCAATACGTGGGTTGTGTGAGTGGCTGGCTCGTTCAGGCCATGAACATGGCATACGCCGGCTTAGTTGCGTGCCTTTTTCATAGGCTACAATACGCAATACGCAGGATTCCGCAGAGCGTCCACTTCGACGAACCTTGATCAGAGGGAGCCCCAGCAGTACTGCGTGGATTCCGGTAGATGGAGAAAAAGTGCTCGAGGCCCAACAATAGTACTGTAACAGCCCTCTGGGAGATTAAAGCTGACGGTAAGGAATCAATACTTCTTCTGATCGTGTATCGTGGCAGCGGGTCTCGCCGGGACAAAGCTCTAGAACGGAGCTAACAGAACGGCGAGGGCGTCTCAGTATTAGTTGCCAGTGGCCCGGCCGCGAGCGCTGTATCGGAACAAACATAATTGATTGTTGGCTTAGAGGGACGAACGTGCTCCCATTGCAAGGACAAGAGGAAGCCTAATTAACCTTTGTCAGGCCCATTTTGACTTTCAGATTTGCTTGGAACACTGCACGATTTCCTACGTACGTCGTTAGGCTGCCCAAGATGTGGAGGCAGCTGTTGGAACCTCCTGCAGCTGAAATCCCCCAGCGGCAGAAGCGGCCCGTGTACTGTGACAGTGTACTCCGTGGTTGCTATGAGCTCCGTGCCATGTACCCGGAACATGAAGTAATGTTCAGACCGGACGCTTTTCAGCAGCTCGGTCAATGAATCACTGCGTCATTGGGCCATTGGGTCGCTGGGCCACTGACAATACAACCGGCGGGAGATGGAGCGGTGCACTTGCAGAGTCAATTGCCTGGAATATTCAGCTGCGCAAATGTAGCGCGCGCAGGTCGTGCAGACCGGAGCATTCAGGCAGACTGGTGAACAGCTACTCTGTAGTTAGCTCGGCCCCTCAAAACCCACCACGACCCGAGCAGAGCAGGCCAGGCCAGAGCAGTCGCGAGCAGACAGCAGTGACAACCACCCCTCCCTCCCCAGGCGCCGGCCCCCTTGTCGACATTCCCGCCGCTGATGCACACGGCGAGACCGTGGCCCATTTTGCCCGATCAGTGAGTCCCACCGGCGTCCACCACGAGCACACCAACATAATTTGATCGTCCACAGCCTCTTCGTCTAGTCCGCCCACATGTCCTTGAACTTTGCACCTCCAACTTTCGTTCGTACGGGCAGTCAGTATAATTGCCCGTTCTTATGACCATTGAGCTTTCTTTGCTGCGCCATTTGACGCACTGAGACGCTGCAAAGTTCAATCGTCGTTGCATCATCAATTCCCGTCCCGCTTTCTACCTACCATCTCTTTATGTGTACGGCGCTCTCTAAAGAAGCTTGCTTGATTCTGTAGCCAGGATAACTGACTTGCTTTGGGGCGGCTTTTCAAGCTCGCAACCAATCTTTGGTTCATAAGTCCACAGCCTCCCCCTCTTTACTCTTCACGCGCACACACTCCTCCAGTCACGCACAGTCCATAGCCATGGACCAAGAAACATACAGTCATGGCTACTATGGCCATCCGGTCCCTTCTGCCGCAACCACGGTCAATCCTACCCCAAACCGTTCCGGAACCCCAAACACTGACCTCAGCCGGAGTCCCTTTGACAATGACACGGCATCGTCACAACCACCTGGTAGAAGCACAAATCCATTCACCAGTCCGGATGGATCAAGACCGGCATCCAGCTACGGGTCATCGAGTGCCCTGGGCCCACGCTACGACGTCAACTCTCAGCGATACTTCCACTCAAGACGAGTGATGAAGGGCGAGGTTGAGAAGCCTTGGCTGCAGAAGAAAGACCCCAAGGAGAAGTGGGTTACTATTTTCCCCATCATTGGCATATTTATCGGCTTGGCTATCTCAGGATTCTTGGTATGGGATGGCATTCGCAATGTGGTTCACCACAAATACTGCGACGTCTTAGATGACAGCTTTGATGGTGGTTTGAACACCGATGTTTGGACCAAGGAGGTTCAGGTTGGCGGCTTTGGGTAAGTTTTCGGTCAATTTCTGCTTCTGGTCAACGCCACAAGCCAATACACGAGCCCTCTGCTAATTCCTATGTGCAGCAATGGCGAGTTTGAGCAGACTACCGGTGGAGATGAAAATGTCTTCGTGGAGAATGGCAACCTGGTCATCAAGGCTACTCTACAGGATGCTGAAAAGGTTGAGAAAAACACCGTCATTAATCTTCTCAAGGACGGCACTTGCACATCCAAAGACTATTACAGCTGCGTGGCTGCCACCAACACAACCAACGGCAACTCGACCATTGTCCCCCCAACTAAGTCCGGCCGCATTCACACCATGAAAGGTGCCAAGATCAAGTACGGCCGTGTTGAGGTGACGGCCAAGCTGCCAGAAGGTGACTGGCTCTGGCCTGCGATCTGGATGATGCCTGTCAAGGACACCTATGGCCCGTGGCCTGCGTCTGGAGAGATTGATATCATGGAGTCCCGAGGCAACAACTGGACGTACGGACAAGGCGGCAACGATATTATGTCATCAGCTCTTCACTGGGGCCCGGATCCGGCCAACGACGCCTGGTGGAAGACGAACAACAAGCGCAAAGCACTCCACACAACTTACAGCAGTGGCTTCAACACTTACGGTCTCGAGTGGTCTCAAAAGTATCTCTTCACATTCGTCAACAGCCGTCTCCTCCAGGTTCTCTACACCAACTTTGATAAGCCTATGTGGCAGCGAGGTGGATTTGGAGAATACACTTCCAATGGAACCCGCGTGACGAACGTTTGGAGCCAAACCGACCACAATAACGCGCCATTCGACCAGGAGTTCTATCTCATCATCAACCTGGCAGTGGGAGGCACCAATGGTTGGTTCGAGGATGGCAAGTCTGGCAAGCCATGGCTTGATACTTCAAAAAACGCCCGCAAGGACTTCTGGCAGCGCCGAGATCAATGGTACCCAACTTGGAAACAGCCCCAACTGGAGGTCAGCCGCGTCGTGATGAAGCAGCAATGCGACGGAGACGAAGGCTTGTAGGGCGAACCCACTATAATCAGCAAAGGATGTGGGGGGTTATAGTCGGCTCTTTTCTTCTTTTCTTTACAAATTTGTCTCATTCAGACATGCGTGGTAAACTATACATTACTTTGGAGCATGCATAATACTATAGATTGAGGAGCGAGACCCGGGACATACGGTACATTGGATCATACATGTTGATAATTTACTCACTTGATTGCTTTATGCAAGCCACATCATTATTCAAGAATTCATTCGTATTCTCTATATTAGTTCTGGGACAAGTACATTTTGGGCTGGGGCCCTGGGCCAGGGCTTTGGGTATTGATTGATGAGGTGACAAGATAGCCTGCTTCATTGGACCAAGACAATCTAGCTGCGACATGCAGTGAATACAGACCATTCATTTGATGGAGAGGCGTTAGATAACGACGGGTGATTTGTCAAGTGGTGGCGTCGATAGTATTGAGATAGTGCTGAAAGCACAATCTGTTCAGTCAGGAATCAGTTCTGTACCGCTTGACGATATCACGTTTGTTCTTTGCACGTATACGGAGTACTAGTAAGGCGTTGCAGAAATGGTGGCTGTTTTCGGCGCCTAGAAGTCTCACATTCCCTGTTGGCGTCTACGATGCGATGTCCAGGCCAGGGCTGTAAATCTGGTGGATGCGGAACTAACAGGCACAATGTGCTCACTGCCCGCGGCAAGATAAAGGAAACGTACGGAGTACTCCGTACTCCGTAGTTACTCCGTACATACTAACGGGTGCACCACCTCCTCTAGCCACTAAAAATTTCTGGAAATGTTGAAGCTGGGTACCAGGACGGCCGCCAAAGGTACGGAGCACAGGGGGCCGCCGACCGGTCAGCCACCGAGTCAATCATGCCGGGGCTTACCCCTCAGCCCCATTTCCCTTTCTAGCCTTCCAGCCAGGCGTTTGTCCACTGGCGAGACCATTTGACGTCTTGCATCCAGCCACGAGATCTCAATTGCGCCATCAACGCCATCCACGCCATCCGCGCCATCCACACCGGAGGGAGATTTGAAGTCTATCTGAGGCCCTTGCACTTTTTTGGTGGCTGTCTCGGTGTATCTGTGTAGTCTCCGGGCTGTACACCTTGATGACACGACGCCATATTGATAAGGCACACGAGATGAGCAAGCTGCCACGGTCTGGACTTTTCCCTCTCCTGGTCATCGTGAATGCAGGGGCATTGGGGGCTGGCGCAAAGCCGTCAGATAAGGGCACGCAAGTGAGGGAGATGGCAACAAATTAAGCTGATACACGACTCAACATCTTGAAGATCGTGTTTGCTTTTGCATCCGCATCACAGGCTGTAGGACATACATACATGAGCAGTCAAGTCGAGCATGCTATCACTGTTTTACCACTACGGAGTACGGAGTGGTTCACACGCCCTCCCTTGCCGGTCTTGTTGTGAACGAAACGCCAGAACGAGCCATTGCGAAACGGGATGCAAGGAACGTGGAACTAATACAGCACCAACACCAGGGACAGAGTCGTGCTCCGAACGCTAGGCGCTTGGCTATAGTTGCTATTTACACACTCGTCCATTTACAAGCCTTGAAAAATGAGACTGAAACGGCACTAAAGGCCAAAAAAAATAAAAAATAAAATAAAAAATAAAACATCCGGGCTTTCCTGACGCAAATCAATCAACACCGAAATATGTCGTACATACTGTCATAGTACAAATCATAGAGCCAAGGCCCAAACTAAAATTGTTAGCGCAAACTAATCAAGGCACAAGAGGATATCGCAAGAGTCAGTCAATCCGGCTTCCGGGAAGTGGAAGGAAATCACCGATAAAAAGTGGATCACCATTCTCGGGCCAAGACTTATGTCTCCATGAGCGTTTGGAAAAAGCATTTTCATTTTCATTTCCTTGTATCATGATTGGCTTTGCTCCCCGAAGTGATTGGGCTTGGTATTAGTTACGGGAGAGATGGAGTGGGTTGGGCACTTGACAAGACCAACTTGAACTGGGATACGGAGTAGTGCGACCAGGAATATGAAGAGCTAGATGCGGCGTGCATTGCGGACGGACGGAGTACGAAGTAGACTCCGTTTAATACGAGAGCTGAACGAAAAAAGGAGCCAGGAAGAAAAAAACCTCAATATCCTGGGGGTAAATCACTCTTCCAGGAGCAATGCCAAGATACGCCATGGTATGACAAACCAACAGCATATTTCGGAACCCGTCCGCTAGCCAACCCGCTATGATGAACGAGGCAATCACCGAAGGATATCCATCATGACAACATTGTCTTGCTTTATCGTGACTAAAAAACGAAGCCACGCCAATCTTGCAACCTCGTGTGTTTTTGAAGTGGCCCAAAAGGCTGGTTCTGACAGGGGTTGAGTCTAGTAGGGCGAGATACTGAGGTGTGCGGTGTGTTGGCATTGTTTAGCGCAATGTGATGAGATTGTGACATTTTGGTATGGGCTTGCTGATTTATTGTTACTTTCGTTACTGTGCAATATGCCATGTGGCTTACACAATGCTGGGTTGTTGGCAAGAAAAACAAGCCACTTGCGCTGTGTTACCCGAACAAACCCATCCTGACCGCAGCAACTGACAGAAATGTCGGGGACAACTTTGACACCTTGTAGATCCTTGTAGAAATCACACCGGGGACTCTTCCTTCCGGAGTCTGGTTCTGGGGCCATCTTCATCTCTGGTTCGTCGCCAGCGAGTACGCAAAGTGTCCAGCTCATGCTCCTTGCTGCATGGGCCAGTGAAGGGAACCCAACCGAGTTGATGATCACAGCTGAATGCGCGCATGCTGTATCACATCACAGCCTTACTCTTCTTGCACTGCATTGCCTCATCAAGATTTGGATCTGCAATAACTAACGGGTGCTGCCTGATCGGCAAATATGTCCAGCTAGACCCGCGGGATTTAACACGACTCCCTGCATTTTACTAGAAATCCAATAACAGCAACAGCCCATGTCAATATTTCAGCTCGGGAGGATTGATCCGTAATTTGACCCCCGTTGGCGAGGAGGACAAGAAACAGTGTATGTATTATTGGGCATTGGGCGATTTTAGCATGAGATAAGGACGGCGACTGGCGAGATTACCTGGATGAGGAGCCCACCGTTAATAGACCGCAGTTACGATATCAGCTTGCAGGGTGCAAGGCTGGTTGGTGGTGTAGTTTGCTCCCCAAGCCTGGTCCGGTCCGGTCTGGTCTGGTCTGGTCTGGTTGGTCCTGCCTGCCCTGTGCAAATCCGGTAGAGGCAGGCCGAGTTTAGTGTGCGGCTACAAAGAACTTCACTCGAGTCGTGCTTTTGGTGTTTGCATCTCTGTCCAGCCTGGGACGCCGCCCCGGAGTGGATTCGCCGTGTTGTCGTGACGAACAAAATTGAAGGGCAAAACGAGGCTATTGCTGACAATAGTAAGTCTACCATGTAGCACAGCTGAATTGCGGGCCATGCTACTCCGCACAAGCAAATATTGATAGAGTAACAAATTAATCAATTGAAACCTTAGCTGCTGTACGGAGTATGCATTATGCACTTATGCACTCCAAATATCTACAGAGCAAACGGCCTGGCTGGCTGTATTGTATTGCAGCATATGTGCCCTGCACTCACGTATGTGTTGTATGATTATGATTATGCTATAACCAACTTGTGGCAGGTTTGTTTACGCTCATCGTCGGCCCATCCAACTCCGCTGCTCCGCTTTCGTTCGTCCGGGCTCACGCACAGGGCCGCCGTTGACAAAGCGGGAAGCGGCCGTGCGAAAGCTTACTAGCAGCGACGAGAGCTGAAGAGGGAAAAGGGAGAGTTTTGGAAATAATAATAGAAGCTATGATGTATTATACGGCCGTGCTCGTACGACGATAGATCGCGGCACTCACACAGCCTTGCGCATAGTGATCTTGTTGTATAGGTGGATTGGGCAAAACTGGGTAGGATGAAACGGCCGGTATTGGTACGGAGTTTATTCTATAAATTGATTTGTTCTACGGAGTACTCCGTAGTTAGCTATAGGAGCATCTCCATAGTTGCTGTCCGTTAACCATGGAGTAACCTTGTACGATGTCCGTCCGTTCATAGCATAGTCAAGCGCATAGCCAAGGTAGCTGGGCATTATGAAGATCTTCCAGCCACAGGTTGCACACACCCAGATAGTATGTAGCACGTAGTATGTGGTATGTACTCCGTATTTAGTTAGCATTCAGTTATCTGCTTGGGTGACAGCGCATCAAGTGACACGGAGTATTGCAGGTATCAGTATCTAGTTATCTGGCGGACAGAGTCAGCAAGAATAGACCGGACGGACGGTCCGCCAATGAGCACCCCCCCCTGCTGTTCCTTTTCGCAGCACGCACCACCATAACGCACTCGATGGAAAGAATGTGAAGCGTGACACTGCAAGGACTGGCCCTCAGCTTCAGGTTGCACCTGCAGCTTGTGCATTGGGGCCGCAGACGGCTGCAGGAATACGAGCACTGGCCAAAAATAGCCCCACGGTGGGGAGGAAGACAGCACACCACTCTGCTCCGCGGTTGACATCTGAATCTGAGGACTAACTAGTTAGCCTGCTCTCTAATTGGATCGATTCTGCGTTGCCCTTTTTTTTCTTTTTTGTTGTATTTCATCCGCTTTGCCTTTCCTCCAAGAGGCCAAAGTTAAAGCCAGCGGAGCAACTAAGCAACCTGTAATGGGCGTTAGGCAGCGTAACTAGAGCCCAAAGCGTTGCGCAGTTAGAGTTGTCTCACAACTACAATAGTCAGTTAGGTCACGGTCTGCAACGAGTGCCGGAAGGTTTCCCAGCCATAATCGGCACAGTTTCTACGCAGTGCGGAGCATCGCAACTCTATTACCGATGCCCTCTGTCTCTGACTGACGTAAACAGTCTCTTAACGCACAGATGTGTACTCCGTAGTCACAATTTTGCCTTTTGGCCACGGTTTCACGGTGGTGATGCTGCGATATCACGTTCACTTTCGCCTTTTATCTCCCCCATCACACCGTATTGTCTGTTACTTCCCGGCTACAACGCCTGCCTGCAATAACGCTACAGGGTTCAGCGCCTTAGCTGGTGGCGGTGGGCTGCCATGGTGGTGGTGGTGGTAGTGGTGGAGGCGGCGTCGGTTCCGAGGGCAACCCAGCCGGATCAGCGTCCTGTCATTGGCAGCCCCAGCACAGAGATAGACAGATAGCGGTAGGAAGTATACGTACATACATTTGTTGGGTGGTACTGTATGGCGAGGGATGGCGTTTATTCACTGCTTCGGAGCGGGGAAGTAAGCATATCAACGGTATATGTATGGGTGCGTGGCTTTAATTGCATTAGTTCTGGCTGTCAATAGCTGTTGTCAGCATCGTGAGGTCTTGAGGAACGAATGGTAGCTTCCTATTATGTCGATCTGGCGGTTGTGGATGAAAAGTTGGCGTTACGCCGTGCGTGCCGCCGGCCGGTGGTTCGTGGAAGACTTGACGAAAGTTCGCGACCCCATGGCGAACCAGGACAAGACTTGGAGCGCCACAGCTCGGCAGGGGGGGAGGGTGGTCCTGGCTGAGCCAAAAAAAAAAAAGGGCGACAGGGGTAATGAGATGGGAGGGGCTAGCCGAGCTAGGCATCGTCGCAGCGCTGCTTTAAGACTGAGCTTTCTACGGCACAGCGGCCACTCGAGTGCTGCGTGGCGTTGCTCGACAAGGTACAACTTGCATGGCGTTACGGATTAATCTACAATACGATCAATCAATCAATCCGTTGCGCCAAAAATGAATATTTGATAGAGAGGCATGCATGATAAGGGCTTGTGCAAATCAACTGATAATCTCAGTCTCAATATCGCTCTTTGGCAGCGCCTATCACATATCCAAGACACACTGGACAGGGCTTGCATAATCAATTACTCTGCTGTTCACTTATCACACAGTCGCAGTCGTGCGTGCGCCTGCCGGGTTCACAGAGTGTCGACGGTCGACTTTCCGCTGCCTCTGGCTCTGTTCTCTGGCTGCCCCACTACAGCCTTGGATCCATCCGCCTGTAGTGTTCAGCCTTGGTCGCTAACTAACGCCTAAAAGGCCCGTTCAGTCGGTTGAGAAGCCCCGAAACGGGCATGGCCAGGCACTAGGGCCAAGGACTGAGCTACGAGGCACTGGCCTTCTTGGCAGTCTCAATACGTCAGGGCCTCCAGGGCCCCAGGCGCCTCAAACTCCCCCAAACTCCCCGGCGATATCAGGGGAATGGCAGGACTATTGTCATAGGAGTCAGTCCCACTGTGTAACGGTATCATCGACCTCTGCAAAGAAGGAGCGTGCGAGGCCCTGAAAGTTTATTGACGCCCAGATCATTTCAGGTCCTGTGGAGGGAGGTACTGATCTGAGCCCTCTCATGACCCAGCTTGCCGTGCCGCCATCCTCGACTCCGAGTTGCTGCGCCCAGCTGGCTGCACGCAACGTTTGGCCGGCCATGCTTGCGCTTCCAGTGTCGGGTGTGTCGAATGTTGAGCGACGAAACCTGACCGGCCTAGCCTCCTATCCAATCAATCTTACATTGAGAAATCCGCGCAACAGCAGTCCTGCTGTGCAACCTGGCACCCGGCATTTCGGATGACCACTCACACAGGTCTGCCGGTGACCCAACTAGTGCATAGCCCGATTTCTCGTCATGAAGACCTGTTTCGCTTGCCTGGAATCGAAGGCGATGCATTCATACACTCGGACCGCAGAGCTCGTGATGGACGGTAATGGCAGGTGTCACGGGCAAGCCACGGGCAACAAGGACACCACTATCCACGGAACATAGCAATGTGTGAATGTGAATAATGAATGGCTGTGGGCCACTGCTTCAACGCTGTTCGTCGACGCCACGCCGCGCCTCGCTTCCGGGAGGGGTCATTTCTTTTTTTTTTTCGGCCTTTTTTTTTTTTTTTGGTACACCTGCGACGGGCGGTCAACAGGCTGTAGACAATGCAGACCATCAGTCGACCTTTGCGCCGGATTGCCTTTTTGTCCCAGATCCAGCGTCGCGACTAGCCAGGGGTCAGGTCCACTGTCGAAAAACAACGTGGGTAAATCGGGGCTGGTGGCTTGCTTGTGTTTTTCCGGCGCACGCCCTCTTTGTTCAAAGCGACGAGTGACGACCGCCTCGAACCAAAGCACGAGCCCGAGTCCATGTGGAGATGCGGAGAGACCAAACGCCATCCTGCCTACATGGCCGTATTCTCACGGCTGACTTCGTTTTTCGGGTTGCAAAAGCTTTCTTGATAAGGTCCACGGTACGGAGTACCCGGCTCGTATCCTATATTATTCGCCATGTTCTTTGTTCTTCTTCTCTCTCGGACCCCTCACATGGGGACGAAAAGGACAAAGCCCTTGGTTGCTGTGCTGTTGTATAGTCATTGTATCCAAAGACCTGATTCACTGGATGCTTGAGAGGAATTGAGAGAAAACCCATTCCTCCCTGCTTTTCACAGCTCTTCAAAGCTCTTCACGGCTCTCCTGTGTTGCCGCCGCCCCCATTGGAAATCTACTAGTCTTCCGGCGAGCCTGAAGCAACCAACAGCCAGCAGCCAGCAGCACAGCAAGCACATCGCCCACACCCCCCCCTTGTCGATTCTTCCTGTCGTCTTGTCTGGGTTCCAAACTGATGCCACAGATCTTGCAAGTCTAGTGCTATACCCACCCATGCCGCCGTATGGCCTGCATGGCTATCACTCTCCGACCATCCATCCCATCCTCATCTAGACCCATGTCCTCCTTCACTCTTTCGCTCTCGCTGCCATCCTTCTTTAATATCCTCCTCCCTCCTCCCATCCATTTTCTGTCGTTAACGAGTTGCTGAAGTTTGCCGTGTTTTGCAGGCAAGACGAGCTTCAGTGACGTCTGGATCTTCTTGTCACCTACCGGAAGACCAAGTCACTGTCTCCATCAGTCGCTACCATATCGACACCACCTCTCGTTTGACGTCGTATTGAGGACATAATATCTGTTCGGTAATATCGCATTGGATAATTCGACAACCCTAATATTTTATTGCCGCAGCATATCAGGTACTCCACATTGTTTTCAACTCAGAGCCGAAAATTGCATCGGTGATTTGTGCGAACCAAGTCGAAAACCTGCTCCCCGAGCAGTACAGCTTTCTTTCCTCCAAGCTGGTAAAAATATTTGAGGATATCAGCGCCCCTTCCCCGCAAGTCTCAACTCGAGTTCTCAGCCAAAATGGGCATCACCAACTATTTCAAAGCTAGCAGCAAGCCGGAGCCCGCCGCCCCGCAACCCCCAACAGACAATGCGGCGGCATGGCGGCCAAACCGGAGTCAACAGCCTTCGGCTCTTTCAGAGAAGCCTCCGTCAGTTGGAGGCAATGGCAACGACCTGGAACTCCAGCCACCGACGCCTCGATTTCACTCTCGACCGCAGTCTTTCTCCGGTCGATCTGACCGATCCGTCCCATCAACTGCGGGTAGTTCCATGTTCTTGGACGACATCAAGCACGAGGTCATGGTCAACTATCTGTATCAGCAACAATGCTCTCAACTTTGGGTCAGTGATGGCTCCGGTGAAATCGAGGGTGTTCTGCTTCGTAAAGTTCGTGGGCAGTACATGGCTTGCCCTCCCCAGCTGGGTAACTCGCCGTTTGCCATGGCCTGCACAGCAATGAATGTGCAGTGCGCTATGACTGTCAACTCTCGTGTCATCAAAACTTTCCTTCAATGGTCCCCGGATGCTGTAGACGTTCCTCTGATGAACGGCTTGAGGGTGCAGATCCTGCCCACCATTGAAGACCTCCCCAGAGCCCGGAAACATCAATTTGCTGCTTTTGTGGCCTCTGAGGGCCTCCTGATTGTCTGGGATGATGACCCAATGCACATTGTTCAGCGGGCCAAGGCCATCGAATCCGAACTCATGGAGCTGGTATGGAAAGCCGGTAATGCTGATGACGATGATGAGGAGAAGAAGGGAGCCAATGTTACGGAGGCTGAGATTGACGAAGAGAGCGGTGAGGTCAAGCCGGAAAAGCGTCCAATTCACCTGCAGAATACCGTGCTTGTTTCATTGACGTTGGTCCTCGTTACCGTCTCCCTTGGAGCCGCCTGGCGTGAGCTGGCTATTGAAGTATCTGTCGATAACAGCTACATTCGCTTGGCGCTCGTTGCCCTGTTCCCAATCCAGATCTTTTTCACTCTGTTCTTCGCTCAGGTCATCGTTGGTTGTTTGGCCCAGATTTTTGGTCCCATTCGCCAGCTCACGATCAACTCCAAATTCTACTCGGCAAGACCTCCACCCCGTCTTCAGAGCTCCGTTCTTCCTCACGTCACCATTCAGTGCCCCGTGTACAAGGAGGGTCTGCAAGGTGTCATTATCCCCACTGTCAAGTCGATCAAGCAGGCAATGTCTACCTATGAGCTCCAAGGTGGATCAGCCAACATGTTCATCAACGACGACGGTCTGCAGCTCATTTCGGAAGAAGATCGTCGTGCTCGTATTGAGTTCTATGCCGATAACAGTATTGGCTGGGTCGCTCGTCCCAAGCACGGCGAGGACGGATTTGTGCGTAAGGGCAAGTTTAAGAAGGCTTCCAACATGAACTACGCCCTCATGATTTCCTGCAAGGTCGAGGAGAAGCTCCAGGCCATTAACCGCGGTCCTGAGTGGAGTCAGCACGATGAAGCCCAAGCTTATGAACAGGCTCTCAAGGAGGTCCTCGAAAATGATGGCCGTGCCTGGGCGGATGGCAACATTCGTGTGGGCGACTATATCCTTCTCATTGACTCTGATACCCGTGTTCCCGCTGATTGCTTCCTCGATGCCGTGTCAGAAATGGATCAGTCGCCTGATGTCGGTATCATGCAATTCTCTTCTGGCGTCATGCAAGTTGTGCACACCTACTTCGAGAATGGCATCACCTTCTTCACCAATCTCATCTACTCGGCTATCCGTTACACTGTCTCCAACGGTGATGTGGCTCCCTTTGTCGGACACAATGCCATTCTTCGCTGGTCTGCTATTCAGCAGGTGTCATACCAAGATGAGGATGGATATGACAAGTTCTGGTCTGAAAGCCACGTGTCCGAAGATTTCGACATGTCGTTACGTCTGCAGTGCAATGGTTACATCATCCGACTTGCTGCCTGGGCTGGCGAAGGTTTCAAGGAAGGTGTGTCTTTGACTGTGTATGACGAGCTTGCACGATGGGAAAAGTATGCGTATGGCTGCAACGAACTTCTTTTCCACCCTATCCGTACTTGGCTCTGGCGCGGTCCATTTACTCCTCTGTTCCGTCGTTTCCTCTTCTCGAACATCCGCTTCACTTCCAAGGTCACTGTCATCTCATATATCGGCACGTACTATGCCATTGGCGCCGCCTGGATCATGACCACCGTCAACTATTTCTTGATGGGCTGGTTCAACGGATACCTCGACAAGTACTATGTTGATTCGTGGAAGGTCTGGTTCTCCATCATCATTGTCTTCAACGGACTCGGTAACATTGCTCTCGCTGTGATGCGATACCGTATCGGCGAGCGCAATCTGCTTTATGCGCTGTTTGAAAACTTCAAGTGGACCATTATGCTGGCAATTTTCTTGGGTGGTCTGTCGCTGCACGTCAGTCAGGCTTTGCTAGCTCACATGTTTGAGATCAACATGACTTGGGGTGCGACGAGTAAAGAAGCCGAATTCTCCAACTTCTTTATTGAGGTTCCCAAGGTTCTAAAGAAGGTGAGTTTTGTCCATTTATACCATTCCCCTAGTTTCGGTTCCCAAGGGAGGGGCTGGCCGAGGGATACAAACCTTGGCGGATGTTGTCCCCAACGTCGAATTGACTTCACATTCCTGAAGAGTATCCACCCCGGAACTCTAATGTGAAGACTCTGGCTGTCTTCCATCCATCCGCCTACCACCAAAACAAAAACATAATAAGGAGGAAAAAAACCGCAGTGTTGCTAACCACGATATGATTCTAGTTCAAATTTTCCATGATTTTCTCGCTTCTGGCAATCGTCGGCATGATCATTATGGCTGTTGGCCCGTTCATTCCCCACGACTGGGTCATCACCGACTTTGTCGCCATTCTCCCCATGGCTACTGTCGCTGCCAGTCACTTCCTCCTTCCGTTGGCGCTGAACCCTGCCCTCATGACTTTCTCATGGTAAGGGAGACGAAAAACCGTAGTTTTTCAGTCACAGCCAACACGCGGAAGCCCTCATTATCTAAAGCAACTCGACACTCGTTGCTGCAGTCGCATTTTGGTTTCTTTCTTTCCCCCTTTTTTTTCACCTTTCAGCCTGCATGGGCCCCATAATAGACGGATCAGGAGTTTTGGTTTTATAATTACGTATCATGAACCCCCTCATAGTGGGCAATCTGGTTATCGCCCGATTTCGCTCCTTTAATACATTATTGCAGAAGAATGTAGTAGTAGTAGTGGGTGGAGAGGGGCCGATATTAGCAGCCCACCCATGTGGAGCAAGTGGTTGACATATTTTGGAGGCAGTATTTGTAGACGTCTCAAAATGTGTATATGGATATTACGGACATAGCGACACAACAGTACAAAAAGCAAGTTGATAGGAGGGGAGGGCGGTCTAGGTACATACGTGGAGGAGGTAGATAGAATACAAGCGCCGCGGGAGCACATAGCAGACGCGAATAGATAGTCACAAACAACGGGGTGAATCATCCAGATTTTGCAGTTTCGACGACAAATTGGTACCTGTGAAGATAGCAACATGTGGCACAATGTATTTTGCATGCCTGCTGGTACTACTCCGTACTGTGTGAATACTTATTGGTAAGGAGGCCAAGCAGCCAAGGAAGCCTGGCGCCCGGAACTAGTGACAGAATACTTCAGAAGTAGATTGATACAACGCCCGCCCCATGGAGTAGAAGCAGTCATAGAAGTCGAAGGCTAGTAGGTATACGAAGTATCGAGCGTTTATTTCGGTTGCTTTCGTGACGGGCGGCGTTGACGAAACACCAAGGGAGCGCAAAAACGTAATGCCTCCCTCCTCCCACTGTACTAATATAATATAATCCCCGTGCTGGCTTGGCTGGCTGTTACGAGCAATACACTTGCTAGGTAACTAGGTAGTTACTTGGTCAGTTGGTAACATGTCAAAGCCATGGTCACATCACAATTTGTTCGCACGATTGATTAGTTCTTCAAGTCTCGTCCGAGAGTTCTGTCCTCAGACAACAATGGCCCATCCACCATCCACCATCCACATACTGAATACTGAATACTGAATACTGACTGACTGGCCTCGAATTGCCTAACGGACTGCTGCTCCCTGTCTAAACCTCCGTCCCCACCCCCCTCTTTGAGGTTAGTAAGTAATACTTCGTTCAGGAAGGGACTGCTTCGCAAATTCGCGTTGATATTCGCCCCTCATGCTCACCGGACAGACGAACGGACGGACGAACAGAGCATCTAGTTAGTTACATACACTTTTGCTTATTCTTTCAAAAGAAAGAAAGAAAGAAAGAGAGAAAGAAAGAGAGAGAGAAAGAGAGAAAGAGAGACAGAAAGAGAAACAAGGACAACCGGAGATCAGTGCTTTAGCCCTGACGGTCCATCATCACATCACACTCATGTCAAAAGCACAGGAATGCACAAATTATGCCGGCAATTCATATATAGATGCACTACTTTGAAGCAATTATCTAGCATATTCTATCTTTACTTGCAAATTTTACCTGCCCAAAACGCCGTCTATACCCAATTTCTACTCTATCAATCTACTGTCAATGCAGAGAGAGAATCCCTCTTCTTTCAATTCCATCGTAACATGTTAATTGTCCTCATCATCTGTGTCGGGTGGGTGAGGGGTCCCTTTTGGACTGTTCAGCCACTCAATGTGTCTCAACCGTCTCCTCACTTCTCTCTCTTTGAGCTCCTTCTTGGTCATCTTTCTCTTCTTCTTAGCCTTGAACTTCATCTCCGAGTTGTCTTCCGCGCCGGAATTCATGGCGGAGTTCATGGCACTACTGACAACAGAACTAGCCGCCGTGCTGGTTACGCCGCTTCCCGGCCGCGAATCCTCGAAACGGTCCAGCGAAATCGCTGCGTTGCCGCGCTGGGCGACCCGTCCGTCGTTCACAAGCCATTGCTCGGAACACAAGGCTCCGACGAATTCTTCATTGTGAGAAATGAGGATGACGCCGCCCTTGAATTCGCGAATCGCAACGGCTAGACCGCCAAGGGAGTCACGGTCCAAGAAATTGGTGGGTTCGTCGAGGACCAGCAAATGTGGGTTGTTCCACATGGCGCCGGCGATGACGACCTTGACCTTTTGACCACCGGAGAGGGAACCAATTTCGTTGTGGTTGGCAATTTCAGGGTCGAGACCCAGATCCTCAAAGTGCTTGGAGATAACAGATGGTTGGAGTTCACGGTATCCGAGACCTTCGCGGGAAGCCTCGTGGTCATCAAACTCTTGGACGAGCTTGTCGAAACCAAGCTCAATGAGGGTCTCGCGGGAGATGTGGTTGTTGTGCTTGGGAAGGAGACCGCGCCATTTACTTGGTGAGTGTTAGCATTATGGAATCTTTTGTAAGCCGAGGACAACGAGTGGGATGGGTTGCTTACACTTCGTATTGAAACGTCTTCTTGTACTTTTGGCGACCAACAAGACTCTCAACCTGTTTGGCGGACTTGCCGTCCTTCATATCAATCCACTTGTCCATCTGCTCGCGGTCCTTGTCCGACAATACACGGGTCTGCTTCATGTGCACCTCACGGTCGTCACCATTAGCATATCGCCATTGGAGGTACTGGTTGGGCGTCTTCTCAAGATGCATTTCCACGTGCTCTAGAGCATGCTGCTTGATGTAGCCGATTCGCAAGTTGGGATGCTTCTCGACCTTGCCTGAGCTGGGAATGGTTTCGCCAGTAAGCAATTTGATAAGAGTCGACTTGCCGGCACCATTGGGGCCAATGATGGCCACACGCGAAGACAGAGTGAGCTGACAAGAGACGTCTGAAAGAGACGGTTTTGGAGCATTGGGATAAGTAAACGAGACGTTGGTCATGCGAATGATGGCCCGGGTCTGCGACTTGACACCGGTCAAGATTCCAGGAGGAGGGAACTTGAACTGCACGTTGGAGGCGGAAAGGGTATAGTAAGCCTTAGCTTCGGGGCGCAGCGCCACAAAGGCATTTAGATTGCCCTTGTAGCAAGCAAGCTTCTTGTTGGGCTCATAGTGGTAAATGTCTGTAGTGACATTGTCCAGGAATCCAGAATCGTGAGACACAATGAGACTAGTGATATCAGGATGGGTCTTAAGATAGTTCTCCAGCCAGGCAATGTTGGTAACGTCGAGATGGTTAGTAGGTTCGTCGAGAAGTAACACATCAGCCTTCCTGAGCATAGCACGAGCCAGGGCAAGCTTCATCTTCCAACCACCGGACAAAGAGCCGACCCTGTGGGATTGGCGGCCTTCAGGTCCAGCAGTGAAGCCGAACTCGGTCAAGACCTCTGAGATGTGCTCAGTTCCTTGGGGACCAATTTCGGGGTCTTTGGCGACAAACTCGAGAATTGAAATATCGGCATCTTCTCCTTGGTTATGTTCGACATAGCAAGTACGCAAGACATCCTGAGAAGGGAAGCCCTCCAGCTTGCCATTAGCAATGGATCTCATGAGGGTGGACTTGCCAGCACCGTTCCGACCACAGAGACCGTAGCGATGGCCTTTGAGCAGTCGCAAATTAGTGTGTGATAAGAGCAGCATGCCGCCATACGCCAGAGAGAAGTCGGCATTCACAATCTCGACCTCTCCGTCGTCCTCTTTCTCGGGAACACCGTACTTGCGTTGATCTTCGTCGATGTAGTGCTGCTGAATCGCATCAGCGACCTTTTGGGCGGCCTCAGGCGTTTGCATGAGAGTCTGCAAGTATGGTGCAATACGACCGTTGATGCGGTTGACAAATCGGTAATTGACATCGGCAGCGACCATGTCACCAATATAGGTTCGAGCGAATTTGAAAACGTCAGGCTGGCCAGCAAGACCGCCGTTTTTCTTAATCTGCTCATCTAAAATCTTGTCAACATCGTCGACAGTGGTTCGGGCAATGACATCCTTGTCATTGGCCATGGCCTTTTCCATGATGTCCAGCGCTCGGTTGGCGATTTCACGGACCTCGGGGAGCGAGGCACGGTCAGCCACAGACTTAATACCCGGAGAGAGCTTGGGCAAGAACGTTCGGGCTTCGATAGGATCGTGAACAAGCTTGGTCAAGTTCTCGGTAATGACACAGGTCTGGCGCAAAACTTCTTGGGCAGTGTTGGGCGAGTTGAGTGATCGCTCCAGGAAAGGAGTAAGCAGAGCCAGAACTGGCGAAGTCACAATAGCCACAAATGTAGTCTGGGACAAGGCATGGATAGCTTTCTGCGTAGACTGGGCAGAGGGGTGCTGCATCGTCTCCACGAGGAGCGGAATTCGAGGCGCAACATCGTCATTGGACAGCAGCGTTGTCAAAGAGTTCATGGTCTGAACAGCCTGCTTTTCAACTTCCGCCTTTAGGTCGTGCATGCCGCTCTCCACGATAGGAATCAAGCCGGCAAGCTTGGCGCCCATAATCTCACGAAGGACATCCTTCTCTACCGACTCCTCCTTGCTGGCTCCAATTGCCAACTGGGCCTTGTCGGCCATTTTCTGGAGCAACTTATACGCGCCCACAGTTCCCTGCCACTTGCCCGTCTTCTTGCTCAAGTAGGCCGCCAGGACCGGCAGCAAGCCAGACACCAGCGCCTCGGCGCTCAGGTTGTTGAACAGCGCATCGAGACCATATTGAGCGGCCTCGCGAACAACAGCGCCCTTGTCAGCCAGTGCGTCCAGCGCACACGCCACCAGGCCGTCCTCCTGGCAGAGGAAGACGACTTCAGAAACGGGCTGTTTTGGGGGGAATCGCTCAAAGATGGCACCCAGCAGATTCTGGCTACTCTCTCTTCCCAGGCCATTCTTCTTATCGGCAGCGGCCTTCTTGACCTTTGCGAGCACACCGTACTGGGTTAGGCCAACGCTGCCGACCGAGTTGATAAACAGTTCGCACAGGCCATAGCTGGCGTCGACAGAGGCTGCAGATGTCTTTGCGTTAAAAATGGTGTCGAGGAAGCCGGCGACATCCTCCTGCGACGGCGGGGGAGGGGCGTCCCTGGACACCATCGTCGGCGGCGACACCGGATGAGGCATTGTGGTGAAGGAAAGAAGGGGGGAAGCGTTGAGCGAACAACTGCTCTTGGTATGCGCGTTTGATGGTCTCGGCAGCGGCACTTCGTTTCTCTGGCTCGGAAATGGTGACACGGACAAGAAGAGCAGTGAGCGCAAATGGAATCGTGCCTAGTCCACGAGCGCTCTCCTCTCTTTCCTTCGGGAAACAATACGAGGTCTATCGCGAAAGAGGAGAAGGGAAAGAAATCAGAGAAAAGGCTGCGGAAGTGTAAAGCAGCGTCGCCCTTACTCGCTCAGTTGGACCGACAGTCTGCCCAAACCAAAAGCAAGAGTGGGCTTTTTTTTTTTTTTGGTCGGGCCTTGCTGACCGATAAGCTTTGCCTGGTTTGGGCTTGTCTCGAAATTTTTCCCGCCTCAACACGCGGCTTGGAGTGGAGACCATTAAGCTCCGGTCCTGCAGAGGCAATTGGAGAAAAAATCGCTCCTCAAGTTTAAGCCGCGTGAACGACTCATCGCCAAGCATTAGATATGTGAGATCTTGGCTGGGACGGCCAACTTGCAATCCATCCTCTCACTCTATCAAGCCAAAGATCCTTCTTTATAGAATCCCCTCCAGCGAGGGTATATTCCCGGCAATGGCGGCCCTTACAACAATAGACCTCTCCTCCCTGCCAAAGATCGCATCTGGCAAAGTCCGCGATCTATTCAATCTCCCTGATCCCAATGCCCTCCTGTTCGTCGCATCAGACCGCCTCTCGGCTTTTGACGTTGTTATGACCAATGGCATTCCCAACAAGGGCGCCATTCTGACTCTCATCTCGGCGCACTGGTTTCGAGTCCTATCGGAGCGTATTCCCAACCTGCGAACGCACTTCCTCAGCCTGGACGTCCCTGACGGCGTAACGCCTTCCGAAGCTGGCGTCATCAAGAATCGTAGCATGCAAGTCCGCAAGCTGGAGGTGCTGAAAATTGAGGCCATTGTCAGAGGATACATCACTGGCAGCGCGTGGAAGGAGTATCAAACAAAAGGGACCGTTCATGGACTTTCCATGCCTGCAGGGATGCAACTGAGTCAGAAATTCCCCAAGGCTATCTACACACCCAGCACAAAAGCCGACGCTGGTGCTCACGATGAGAACATTCATCCTGATGATGCGTGGAAGGAGATTGGTGATAGAGAGACGGCTAAGAAGGTGGAGGAGTTGGCGCTGACGATTTACAACACGGCTGCCGAGTATGCCGAGGAGAGGGGTATTATTATTGCAGATACAAAGTTTGAGTTTGCGAAAGATCCGGAGGGGAATATTTACTTGGTGGACGAGGTGCTGACGCCGGATTCTTCGAGGTTTTGGCCCAAGGGTGGATATGTGCTGGGCAAGGAGCAGGACAGCTTTGATAAGCAGTATGTGAGGAACTGGCTGATCAAGGAAGGTTTGAAGGCTAAAGAGGGTGTGGCTATTCCAGAGGACATTGTGCAAGCCACTTCGGACAAGTACAAGGATGCGTTTTATAAGTTGACGGGAGAGACGTTCGAGCATGCGGCTGCCAAGAATTAGTTACGAACTACTATGCTCGGGTCCAAAGATGAACATTGATACCAACTACAAGGAACAAACACAGGCACTTTTCACGGGTAACTTGCGTGTATTTTGCGTGAGATTTGTCTAAATTATTTTGCTCCATTTCAATTATAACGCCACCGCCATTCTATTTGTTGCGCTGGTCAGGCTCATATCTGTTCAATTTGAGCCAATTAACACTACCAAGTCATCATTGCGAAATAGTTTTTTTAATCCTTAGACATTGTTAGTAACTTGCAACGGCTGGCTGTGAATGGCCAAGTCAAAGAAAGGGGGGGGGAACACACCTCTTAATACCCTCCCGTACAATAGCCGGATCCTGGGTGTACACCATCCTAAACCAACCTGGTTTAAGCGAATGCTCCTCTCTTGGATGCAAAAACACGCCATTAACCATCAATCTCTTGGCCAAAGCAAACTCCGGGTTTTCCTCTCCGTCAGAATCAGCCGGCAAATACGGCGATAAGTCAATCCACAAAAAGAAGCCAGCATTGCTCCCGGGCAAGTACTCCACGCCAATGTCCTTCAGGCCCTTGGTAGCCACGTCGTACGCCTCCGCCAGCTTCACGCGGTTGAGCTGAACAAAGTCTCTACACCATTTACGATCTTCCAGCATGGCCGCGCCAATGGCCAAACTCGGGCCAGCGGGATTATGGAAGCGAATGACGCCACGGATGGCTGCTTCGACGGCTTTGCTGCGGGTGATGATAGCGCCGATACGCAGTCCCGCTGAACCAAAGTCTTTGCTGAAGCCGTAGGTGACGTGGAGGCGCTCTGTGTCGATGAGGCCGTCGGAGTTGATGGCGAGTGCGGACGTAAATGGTGTGGCGGCTTCCCCAGAGTCAAAAGTGGAACAGGCGTAGATTTCGTCGCTGATGAGGTGGATGTTTTGTTTTTGGCAGAACTTCATGAGGGCGATGAGAGTGTTCCGGGGATAGCATTTTCCTATTGATGAGAGATTTCAATTGTTGTTTCTTGATGAATGAAATACGCGAGGTTGACTTACCAAGAGGATTGTGAGGATTGACGATCAGGATGGCACGGATTTTTACTCCAGAAGCTTCTGACTTGACCATGGCCTCCTCAAACTTATCGACCACATCCTCGTCGAAGCAGTTGTTTGCGTCAGTATCGGCATACACAACACCCACTTCGGCTCTATTACCAAAGTCGAGCTCAAATCTTCCGTAGACAGGGCGGCTGGTCATGATGCCATCTCCAGCGTCTGCCAGCCCCCAGGCGAGGATCTCATGCATGGGAGTAGCAGACCCGGTGACTTTGATGTGCTCGGCTTCAATGGGGGCATACGGACTCAGGTACTCGTTGAGGTGGACCGCCAGAGCTGTTGGGAATCGAGATCCGCCTGCCGTGCTGAAGCCATATGTAAATTGCTGCGATTCGAACTTCACCTATAATCGCCAGACTTAGTTCCAGCTCAGCGTGCTACTTTCAAGTGACACAGGGAGAGATTGGGCTATTTCCGTACCGCTTTGTTGACGAACTCCTCTACGGTGTTCGTAATTAGTTTCTAGGACCAAATCAGCTTTTTCATCGCTTCCAACTGGTGCAAAGTTCAGCATACATTTTCGGCGGTTCCGAAAGAGATCAAACCGCCGGGGTTCGTCTCGGCATCATAATTCTGCGCCGGTGCAAACCTCCACGGTAGGCTCTGCTTCTCGAGTGAAGCCGTTGAACGCTTGGAAAGATACGACTCCATGATGATGGGCAACTATGTATGAAACAGGAACAAGAAATTAAAAATCAAGCTCCTGTGCTTCTATTTAAATGCATCCAGTCATCTATCCACGTAAGCAAAGACACAAACAGATGAGGCGCGGGGAAACTTGCTCAAGATGATGCAGCAATCCGATTATACGAAAACATGTAAATTACGGTGTAACATGCCTTGCATCACAGAGTCACTTACTGCGGTGTTTGCACAGTCTCCGTACGTCGGGTAGTTCTGATGACTCATGGTGTGGAGTACAATGGCGTGAAACCAGCGTAAATTAGATCTGGGGGACGGACGCCTTGGTTCCTTGTCAAGTAAAAGGCTCATTATAGTGTATTTATCGTTATATCCTAACCTTGCTGGACGGGGCTACCTAAGTAACTACGCTTCGGCGATCGTCTAACGACAGCCGAGGAGGGCATCCGGGCACTCGGTCTTGCGGTGTGGCCTAATCGGGAACAAACGTCAAGTTTGACTGTGTGGTAGGCAACGGGGCATAATGTTGTGCATCCCGGCGCCGAGCCACCTGTGTGGACTTGCTTGAAATATGTGCCATGATTTGCTGAGAGTGAGTGATGCGGGCTTTCGGGCTTGTTTGCTCTGCCTATGCTGACCCACAGCAGCCTTCTCCCATATTCTCCTAACATTTCTCCCTATCGGACTGGTACCGTCACTAAAAAATTCTTATCACCCCACCAATGAACACGGTCTGACATTGGGTTACTCCGTGCTTCCTGGCACATGTATGTCCGCCCGGCCAGCCACCAGATTCTAATAATATCACCGGCCGCCGCAGTATGTGTATGTAGATGCTTTTCTCACCCGAGCCAACCTCGTCGTTGTGCGGCTCGGAAACTTCCACGTGGGGTCGTTGATTGAACCTGGTTGAAGGTAGTTGGTCTGCCTCGCCCAGGAGGTACTCCGCAAAAGTTAAAAGTTATGACGAAATCCAGGCAATGCTGCAGGACAAGTCGCGGCCGGGATGTACAATCGATCATCCAGACTGCGTCTCTGCTACCATGTCCAAACTGCTGCAGCTTTCATCCAATCAGCTCACAGTCCTTTGGTGCATGTTCGGTCAAATGGCGTTTCAAATTTATATAGGAGTTCCAGCCCATCTCTGATCACCAGGCAAGTATGGCACCTTACTGCTAGGAAATGAATATGTATGATCTACAGAATATGTACTCGCTATCTATCACAAAGACCCTGAGAGCGCCAGATGTGTTACAAGAATTGTTCCAACGCTCCCTCAAACTCGATAGTTTTCTGCTATGTAATAAGAAAGGCTCAAGTCGCTGAGGGTATATAATAAACAAAAACACATTATAAAATATTCCCAGTTACTTCGGCGGATATAGCATCTCGTCGCTTCACTGCTGTTGTCCCTTGATTTCTTCACATTTTGCTCCTCGCCAATAAGACAGAAAAAAAATCGACGCCGGTGGCTATTAGCCCATAACGTAAATGAAAAGAATTGCGTGGCCACACGGTATAAATGATACAAGGGAAATAGTGTGCATAATTGTGCGCAATCGTAGATCGATGCACGACCCAAAAAAAAATATAATTTATGTTCCATGGCAAAATGGAGGAGTTGGCGCCATTTGTATATTCAGCCGCGACTCTGGCCTCGCAGTGCCACGGGTCCTTGAAAGCCTGCAGATGTCGCTGATGTAACGGTATCCAGTTCGAGACCTTGAGAACTGTGTTGCCTCCGTTGACTGTAATGCACGCCAAGTCGCTGGTCGCCAGCCTTGTATTTACTCTTGAAGCGGTAGTAGGCTGGTGATCGTGGACGGCAGAGTACAGCAATCATATTCTTCAACCAGTTGCCTTGGCTAAAAGCTCTGAACCGTTCATTTTTAGCGAACTTGTGCGAGTTGATGTACTCCCTTGTAGTCTCCCCGCGTGCCATGAGGAACAAGTGGTAGCCCATCAAGCCACCAGGGTAAACGATGCAGAGAACGCCGAGGATGACAAGAGCAAACGACACTCGAAAGTGGTCGATGGATTCCACAAAAGAAATCTCTTCGCGCTGCATGTGAACAAGAATTTGCGTCAAACTGGTCGCGATCAGGTAACCCGCTAAAATGGTGGCGGATGTCACGAATATAAAAAAGTAGCGGTAGTTGCGTTTGCCGACGCAGTTGTTGAGCCAAACGCAGTGGTGATCGTGGCCGTCAACACAGTTATCACATAACCGACAGTGGTGAGCACGAGGTGTCCGCCAGATGTTGCAAGTTCGGCAGTGCTTGACCGGAACTTCCATGGCTGCAGCAGTTGCCTCGGCAGACTTGACCAACGTCCAGTCATTAGTGGGGGGGTCCAAACGAAGGGGGTCATCTTGGTCGACTGATGGGGGAAATTGATGTAAATTTCGCGGCAATATCTACGCGAAACTGGTCAGTTAACATTGTCAAAAGACGTTATAGTGATAAGACAGAGAAGAAACCTACACCTGGATCTGAAACCGATGCGTGAATAAAGGACGACAGACAAATATAAGTTAGATAAGCAAACGTGATGGGAATAGCAGGCGAGATGTTATGCCACAGCCAAGGGGCCTCGAAACCGTAAAAAAGGGCACAAGGAATGGCTACAAACAGTCCCGTCGCAATGTTAATTGGCGTGTGTTTGGTATTCTGCCATCTACCTCCAAGGCAAAACACTGTGTTGCCGTCAAAATATTGATGAACACGGCCGACACTCTTTCCCGTTGAATTTGCTGCCACTGGTCCCGGACCTAAATTTGATGCTGCCCGGCCAAACCGGGGTGATGAGGCTGCAGATGAAAGCTTCTCGGCACCATCGTTGCTCCTGTTCCGACTGCCCTGCGCTTGTTCAACTTTGCCAGGAAGCAGGAAACTTGATCGGAACGATCTGGCTGACTTGACTGGACTGGGAAGACCGGCAAGGTCTCTGTAACTCGTGTCAACCTTGACACTCAAGTTCTTATCCTGGTCGGACTTTCCTTGCAGCGGTCGAACGCTATCAGACAAGCTGCCAGTAGGATAGTGGCCGGTAGTCGGACTCGCGTTGGCAGTGAGGCGATCCGATGGTTCCTGATCTGTCATTTCGGTGCCGCGGGATGGAGGAGGGCGCGTGCTGCCTGCTCCGCTTAATTTGCGATGAGGGTACGCTCGATTTTGGGAACTGTCGCCAGCCATACCGTCGACAACACTGCCGCCCATGTCTGTCTGGTCGTCGTCGAGGTTAGATGGTGGCTGTAATTGCTGATTCATCGGCACGGGCCGCGGGCCAGCTCCTCGTTGCGCCTGCAGCTTTTGAGAGCTCATGGGTCGGAAAAAAGCACCGGACGTCAGAGAAGGGACGTGACTCCGTGTCGTCAAGCTGGGTGCTCGTGCTGAACCAGTAGTGCTCGCGATACTCCCCCTCTTCGGTTGCAGACCAGGCGTCAAAGCTTTCCGGCCTGCTTGTCCGGCCCAGGTCGCCTTGGATGAGGCGGCCGTTTGAGCCGTTACCGGACGTGATCCGCCCTCTGCAGTCTTGGTCTGAGTGGTGACTTTTGCCTCGCCTTCATCGTCACTCGCAACATCTGTCATACGTGAAGAAACGACACTCGCCGGCCGCTGATTACTGCTTCTGGACTGAGATGGTGGCAAGCCAGCATTGTTCCTAGGTGTTACAGCCCTATCGGCCGAGTCATGGGAATCCATGTCTCCTTCCTGTATATATTCGATGCGGTCGTTTCTCGGGGTCACAACATAACCCGTGGGTTTTTCCGTGTATGTCCTACAGGGAATTTGTTCGTAGATGCACGCTTCCCAACAAAAAAGGACTTGGCCGCTGTTGCAACACAACTTCAAGGGATGCGACAGTCGCAGCTGACACCCGTGACGTGTCGTATTACGTCCTCAGAGGATGTCGTGTTACACGAAAACTTTCCTAGGCCTTGTATAGGGGCGAGCTTGTCGCGGTCGAATATGAAAAAAATAAGGACAAGAATGAGTGTTCCGGCAAATCACCGATCGCGAGTAACCAGTGAAAGGGCAGAGCAATATTATTTCGAGAGACGAGTTCAGCGGGAGGAGAAGTCGGCACGTATTGGCAGGTAAGAAAAGGAGCGGCACAAACGGATGACCTTGCAAGCGAGCCCGGTGTCACCGTTTATGCAAAGAGCACAGCGCCCGTTACAGGGCGAGCGAGAAGAAAAGGAATGGGCGGCACAAACAGAGCAAACAACTGCAAGCAAACGCCAGCACAGGCGACGATGTACGTGTCAAGGAGTGCGTGGGAGAGAGGGAAATGAGGCGAACATGATGCTTGTTTCTTTTTCCAGCCGGCACGCACGTTGAAAGTTTGGGTCAGGGCGAGCTTCTATTCGCCCAGGCGTGGTCAATGGGATTCTTCGCACTTGCGCACGTAGGAGGTAGACAAGTGGGTCGGCGCATGGTTTGTTGACTGGGAGCAAGCAGGAGAGACGAGCACAATGGACAGAGGCAGAGACAGAGAGAGCCGCTAAGAGAGCCAGGATGCCCCATGTAAGAGGCCTGTTGGATAATTTTACGGAAGCGCAGCTCGTCAAGCAGCCTCTAATTTAGAAGGCAACCAGAGGCACGCGGGCGCTGAGTATGGTAGCAGGGCAGGGCAGGGTAGGGCAGAGACAAGTGCTGAAAGAATCCTGCCTTACATTGGTTGGACCAGTAACTACGGAGAACCTAGGTACTCCGTACGGAGTACGGACACGACGGAGTACATTTACGGAGCGAGTGGTGGACTGGATGTGCCGCAGCCAGTGTAAGTGCAGCCACAAACGGCACAGGACCATTCCGCTTGGGGCTTGAGTCGCAGTTAGGTAAGTCAGTTAACATGAAGGTTCTCCACAGATTAGAGAGAGGAAGTGTCCAAGCGTCCGCCCACACGACACGGAATGTGCGCATGTCTTCACGGACAACTATTGAAACAAGACTTCCTCGTGCTTCTATTACAATACCAGTTATACTGGCATACTCCGCACGTCGCAGACCGACCGACCGTGCGACTGGAGACAGACAATACGCATGACTGCCCGGGCTTTCCTTATTATTCACAAGCTGTCCCGATAACCAGTACCATCAAGTTTCATATGTTGAAGTGCATGTGTGTTGAGTGTTTTGGCCTAGGACATGATGCACCGGCCCGTGCTTGCTTCGGAGTGCTCCGTAGAGTGTCAAATGTTCTGTCCTCGCCAAATATGCGCTAAATCGAATTGAGACTAGCTACATACTAATTTCTATGTGGGCTTCCCCTCCCCTCTTTATATTCGTTTCCACCGTCTAATTCTATTATAACGTGTACGTGCCGCACGATGCGTTGAATCCAGGTCTTAATTAGCTCTTGAGGCAATTCCTCCCAGCTGGCCTTCCAAGCCTGAATAGCTTCTTTTATATTCTTCGGGGCACCTAGGCGGGTTGTACGCCTCTTCATCCACCGCCAGGCAGCTTCGATAGCATTCAAATCCGGCGAAGTTCCACACCATTGAAGCCTCTTGGCATCGTGAAGGTCGTAGATCCGTTGTTGAATGTAATGATTATGTGAGGGTGCCATATCTTCCCGAACCACTATATCAGGCCTATCTTGAAGGCAGACCTTCGCAAATGGCAGCAGCTTAGTATTCAGGATTGTAGTCTGATATTGGTACCAATCAATGCCGCCGCGTTGGCTGCGGGATAGCTTGCCTGTTGTTTTCTACCACTTCCATCCAGGCTTCCTGCCCAGCTTACCTCGTAGGCCAAGTCTTTGCATTTGCGCTGTGAGCTCCCACTGCTCCTTCATTTCTGGCTCTGTCTCTTGATTCAAGGCTTTAATTGCTTTCTCAGCTGCCTTGCGTTCCTGAGCAGTCTCAGGAGACCAGCAATGACAAGAACCCTCCTTATCATAAGAAAAAGACCCCTAAAACATGAATTCTGAAGCACCCTTTTGTCTCTCACGAATGCAGCTGCGTTGGAAGGCCTCTGCCTTCTGCCGCTAATTCGATGTTCACCTCTTCGATGTAACAAGATAACAGAGGTCTCGTCAGACCAAATAACAGCCTTCTAGTCATCTAAGGTCTAGTCCTTCCGGTCAAGGCACCACTTCAAGCGTGCCGTCCTCATTACTCTCGTCAATCCAGGATTCCTCGTTGGCTTCGTTTTCCGGAATCCTGCCTTTCTTAGGATTCGCTAAACCGTTGTTGCAGATATCTGGTACCCTTCCTGACTAAGATCCCCAGTAATATTAGCACACGACTTTTCCCTTCCATATCTATCAAGGCAGACCTTTGTGAATATCTTCTCTTGAATATCTTTACCTTGCCGGCTGGGCCGGCCTGAACGAGGGGCATCTTCTAGGAAACTATCGGAAATCTGTAAAGGTTGAATTGCCGGGTCAAAACCTCACTAATTGCCCTAGCGTAAATTCGGTTAACCTGACGACTAGAAACCCCTATTTTATAGGCTATGTCTGCTGTAGGCAGGCCACTTAGGGCCTTCAAAGTGACTATTGCAGCCTTTGTGGCAATATCTGTGTTTTGCGGCATTCTGGTAGGCATAAAATGAATTTCGATGCTGAAGGAATCGATCGGGGAAGGCTTCCTTGGAAAATTAGTGGACAGAATCCCTTCTCATTTTATAGGCCATCGACAGGGATTTCCTTAGCGCCAGGACACAACTTTTGACGCGACCTTCGTACTCAATGATGCAACGTCATTCTGATTTGATTATTTCCTTGTGCCGGGTCAATGCTGACATAGCAATTAATACTCCGTACTCCGAACCAATACGCAAAAACAAAACTTCCTATCGTTATCTCTTCTGCTTTTCCAAGCCAACTCTAATTAATTACAAACTCCATTTCTTGCGACGAAGAGTAAATACGGTGATAGAAGATGTCCCTTTACCGTAATAATGATAATGGCCGACACTAACTAATGAACGACCGTGAAATGAACCAGTCGCTGAACGCCCATGACGTCTTGCTGCACCACACCCACAAAATTCACGTGATATTTTTCCCATTGGCCAATCACAACCCCCCAGACACCACGCCCGCTCCCATCATACCACCAGGCTTAGCAGCCAGCTTCTGACCTCACAGCTTTTTGCACATCCTCGGATCGAGCTCGTCATCACTTCGACCTCCTCACCAAAGCCGCCAATATCACCACCACCACCACCACCACACCCAACACGATGGCTTCCCAAATCTCTCGCCGCTTCCTCAGCACGACCGCTCGTCGTCTCCAGGTCGCTGACAGCCTCAAGGCCGACAGCAAGCGCAACCCCGAGACTATGGTGCGTCCTTTGTGCAAATCCCCCATCACCAACCACAGACTGCTTTGCACAACCGCAAACCCTCTCGCTAAAACCCAACAATGCAAACAAAAAGTGAAGCGAACTAATAATGGTCCAGATCCTCGGTGCTGTCATGGTCGCTGCTCTCGGCGGCGCAGGCTTCTACTTCGGTATGTTCGCTCCAACCGATACGCAATAACCGATTTGCTTTGAAATATCTAACCATACTTTTTAGGCCGGTCTCCCACCAAGTCCACCTCCGAGAACCCTGTATCCATCGCCAAGGCCGGCATGCCTTGGGAAGGCGACGCCCAAGGCAAATACAAGTACCACCCAGGTGGTGATCTCAACGCCGAACCCAAGGATGCCCCAAGTGCCCTGAACGTTGTTGTCGTTCCCAATGTAACGCTGCCCAAGGAGTTGCACGAGAAGTACAACAAATGGGGCAAGGATGGCTACCCTTAAAGAATTTGCTTGCTGGGGGCGTGTATTTTTGGGGGCGAGTGGGGAGAGATAAAGTATAGACAGTAGCGTAAGCAAGAGTTGGTGACTTGTAGGGCATGTAAAGACGGCCACTGATGTTGGAGAGGCGGCCTGGTGTAAAATATTATGAGGAGACAATATCAGACATTAGTGGATATGAAGTCAATCATCGTTTACGAACCAAACCATATTTGCCCTATGCTCTTCTTTTTGGACGTAAGATGTGTTGGCTGGCTTCCATGCTAATAAGCCCAACCTCAGAGGCAACAGGAACAAGATAAACCTTGAATGCAATATTGATTGAATGCCGTTAATGAAACCACATCCCAGCCACGAGCGCCCAGTCAACCCTAACACCCCGCTGTGAAGAACATCTCCTGCGTTGCTCATTGTCATCTGCCGTAAACGCAACTCCTTTCTGACTAATCAGATACATGTGACATAAACTCGCCTAATTCCGTAGCCTCACATCATGCCGTCAACATTTGTATCTCTTCGGCGGTGAATCCAAACAAGTACAGCAAGTCTAGTAGGCTGCTCGAGTTCAACCTTGCATCCGCCTCCATCTGCACCCGGGGTTTGGCGTTCCATGCTACTCCCAGGCCGGCCTCGCCCAACATTAACAAGTCGTTAGCTCCGTCGCCAACAGCCACAGCTTGCGACAGATCAATTTTCTCCTTGGTCACAATTTCTAGCAAGAGGTCGCGTTTCCGCTCCTTGCCGACTATTTTGCCCTTTGTCTCCCCAGTGAGCTTGCCATTCGCGATGACTACCTCGTTCGCGAAGGCGTAGTCGATTCCCAATTTCTCAGCTAGCCAGCCAGTCAGAGGTTGAAAGCCTCCGGAGACGACTGCAGTCTTTACGCCAAGGCGTTTGAAAGCCTTGATCAGCTCGGGAATGCCATTAGTGACTTCAAGAACATGCCGTAAATCCTCAAATACTGAAGCACTGACACCAGTGAGAAGCGCCACTCGTTCACGAAACGACGCCTCGAACTCCAACTCACCCATCATGGCTCGGTGGGTGATATCTGCTACCTTGGCAGCCAAGCCTGGAGGGTCCTTAATTGTCTCAGCCATGAGTTCGATGACCTCTTGCGTGATGAGAGTGCTATCCATGTCGAATACGACCAATCTCGGATTTCTCCTCCAAACCAAATCCCGTTGAAGTATAACGTCCACGTTCCATTCTTGTTCAAACCGATATATCATCTCATGCTTGCGCAAGTCGGACAAGCTTAGGTAGTCAGACGATGGAGCAGGGGAGAGGGTGAGCTCGACAATGCGGGGAGTCTCCGGGTTATCGAGGCATCTGTGTGACGAGTGCGGTTCGTCTGCCCCTTGGGGTAGGGGGAATGTCGACATGAGATGTAAGAACGAAGCTATACACAAGGGTGATATGTAAGAGCCGTAGATGTGATCCAGCTGCTCTGATTCCTGCGTTGGTGGTTCAAGGGGGAAGTCCTCCATGTTAGTGGTAGGAGCCATGTTTGGTGGCAGTGTATCATGGCTCTCTGGAAGTCCCGCAGATCGGACTTGGCTTGGCACAGAGCTGGAAGGAGAGCCCTTATAGAATAGGGTCGCAACCAGCCGATCTGATTTGAGTCCTGGAGGGGGTGCGCAGTTAGGGTGCGAAAGGTCGTGGTTAACGCCGCTATCTACTATGGTCGCGGGCATATCATCACCAGGAACACCTCGGAACGGCAGGATCGGCTTGGGCGAGGTCGACTTAGACACAGGGATTCGCTCAACAACTTCATCGATGCCATGGTATTGGTCTGCCGTCTTTGACGGTCGATACTGCTGATGGTCGCTCAAGTAGGAGCTGCTCCGCATACCGGTTGTCATCTGCGGACGAGCCGCATTTTGCTTGCGCGTGACAGCAGGGTCGGCCATAGCTGCGAGCTGCACTCCGTACGTGGAATGAAAACGGCGCACAAGCGCTGCGGCTCCTGCAGAAACTTAGATCAAACACTCGAGCGTCTCTTCAACCGTCTTGGGATCCGATCGGGAACGTGTGATGTGAGCAAAAAAAAGGGGAAGAGAGAAGTGAACAACCAAGTCAACGGCTCCAGATATGACGGAGGGGTTCAAGATGTGGCTCGCAGAAAAGTCCGTTTCCCGCCGGGTTTCGCGGGGGGATGATAAGGGCCTAGCCGATAGTTAGATGACTCTGCGTTTGGCAAACAATCAAAGCCAAGGTGGTCGCACAGCACCGCCCGTCCACTCAGGAATAGTACACAAGAGCTCAACCGCCAAGGCGGTCCGGGGAAAACAGCAAGCAACGAGGCAATTGTTGGCAGTCAAAGTCGACGTGAAGAAAACATTTGACGGGGTCCAGAGCGAGTGTCGGTGGCAGGAAAGGAGGGTCCGGCCGAACAACCGAGTGCTTCCTTGTTGGATGGCTAGTTACGGAGTAGTTAGTTAGTTATTACGGAGCAGTTTCTTGCTTGGCTCTTCTGACGAGTTGCGCCGCAGGTCGAATCTTTTCGGAGCCCCGCCATCGATCCCTGACCACATGGGTGGTGTAGATATTTAATCGGACTGTCCATTGGCCAACTCGTCGAATCATGCAGGTGCAGGTGCAGGCGCCGGTGCAGGATGACGAAGAAAAAACTATACGTGCATGTGAGCCATGGCCAGTTTGCTGTTCTCCACGAAACAGAGCATGACGCTGCGCAGTCCCTCAGCGGCACTCCACAACTCCGTGGAATGCGAACATCTACAGCAGCATCTACCGCCAGACGATGGGGAGCCTCGGGGGCAGACCAGACTGGACGAGAACCGCCAAAATCCAAATGCTGCCCGGCGACCGGAAGAGGCACAGTGGCAGAGGCACAGTGGCAGGGGGCTTTTGCAGCGGCTAGCCATCTAGTCAGGCCCATCCATGCAATGCATGCATGTGGCGCAGCCGTCCCCCTATCACTGTCACTGTCAATCTGCCCTGTGGAAAGAGACGCTGACTGGCTAGAATAATTTTGTTCATTAATTCCTCTGCATGTACAGCGAAATGTGCCTGGCCTGCCATGGCTCAGCTGTATGGACTAAATACCTCCAAAGTGTTTGCTATCGAACTATCCAGGCAACCCTACCGCAGATTGTCCTGCAAACATGACGTCAATATGGCGGGTACAGTACTACTAGGTACTTAGTAGCCTAGCATGCGGGGGACAGTTTAACTGAGCCATTTCGTCCACATTGTTCAATTGACCCTTTCAATTCGAACGCCCACCACAGATGTAATTAAAGCTTATTATTAATAAAATCTATTGCCTAAAAAGCTATCTAAGCTATATAATAGCTATGCTTCTTTTTTTTTTTTTTTTTTTAAAAAAATATCTTGTTTTTGGTCGCTAAGACATTATCTCTTGCGGAGTTAATGCCACCTCGATGGCTCAGTTAAACTGTCCCCCGCTTGCCTAGCTCCTCCTTTCCCCTACAAGGCTTCATACCAACACGGTCTTGTTCTAGTTATACAGTCTCCCAGTCATGCTCTCGGCCGCAGCCAATAAATTATTTGCTGCTTTCAACGAGGAGCAACCTTCCACTCGACATATCTTTCCCATCCAACGTGACTTGATGCCAGCACTTTGCCGAACTCTTCCTTTGCCCCAGGTTGGTCGGGAAGCAGTTTTACTCGCATTGGCCACTCTTCAATAACAGTGTTTTGGCTCTTCATTTCGAGATCGAGAGAAGTGCCAATTGTTTCAAATTCATGAAGTGCCATATATCTAGCCACAGGTTTTATGTGAGCAACACGAGCACAGAGAATTCGGCAGACGGCGGTGCCGAATTTTGGTTCATTACATACTGTTGGAAGTATTTGTCGTAATCAAATACCATGTCTCGGCACTTATACAGACACGCCATTCTTGCATCAAAATGCCTGTCTTGTATCCAGAGGTTCAAAATGTCCTCCCACCACTGGAAACCATGCGGCAACTCAGGAGCCGCTTCTTCTATGGTTACCATGTCGCATACAGCACTCATGAAAAGAGTAATTAAAGTGGCGTGCTGATTGCACTTCGGTGCCTTCAGTAGGCTGCCCAGAATATCCACACATGGTCTTGGTCCAAGGTATCCAATGTCGGACACGTTGGACACCTAGAGCATTCGAAAACAGTGAGCGAAGAAGACCAAGCTCTAATATGCATTCATCGGACCTCACCTCGATTCGATCAAATCTCTCATCGCAAAGGTGCTCAGCAAGAACTGCCGCATCGTCGTTAAATACCCGGAAAGAAATGTTGGCATTGTTTAGTCTTCTGTGGACTTTGGCTATCAGATCCAGGAGATAATAGAAGAGCTTGCCGTAAACATCCTTCTCGGCAGCCCCGGAAGCTTGGTCAACGTCTTGAGCTGCCCATCCGTCAAGGGGGTTGGCATAATCCATCATTGGCCAGATTTGAGAGTTGGAAAACATTGTTCTGACATAAAGGTAAATGATCTATTTGCGGTTTCCAGGGAGGGCAGGTAGTTACGCCACTTACGGATTGGGTACATTGTATGAGGCTTTGGAGAGTCCAAGCGGCAGTAAAACCCCATCTTCGCGAAATTTATACGCCCCCAATCGGGTACTTGGATCTTGCCGAACGAAGCTCTCCTCCATATAGTCGACTCTATGGGGAGCAAGAGTCACCGCGATGCGAAGATATCTGGCATTCCTCATGGTTATCTTGGGGGGCTGCAAATAGTCCGTCAAGGACAACCATGCCTCTCTCGTCAGGGTCAGCTGGATGCTCCCTTTCTCAAAGGGAAAGGTTGCGGAATGTACTTTCCCTTGTGTTTCTTGGTGTATTTCATCATTAACACGTCTTATAAGCTCTGCAATTGGCCCTTGTAGTTCCCCAAGTAGTGACTGGGGGATGAATGCACTGTACCACAGCTGTATGACGTTATGAGATGCTCGTTCCGCATCGTCGTCGAGGTGCAGGAGCAATAACATGATGACAGTCCGAGCAACTGTTTAGAAGTCTCTGTCATTTATTGCTATCGAGATCTTGCCAGAGTAGTCGGCAGGGAGGTCAGAAATGGTTTTGAATATGTTTCTAGGATCTCCGCAGGCTAGCCAGCAGAATCGACAAAGTTCATATTAGTTATGTCAAACTGACGAGGGACTGCTGTGAGACGTACCAGCAAAAAAAAAGTCCAGGTCACGATTGTATTCTTTGCCTTCGTTTCTTTCAAGCTGCAGAATGTCGAACGCCGGCATATTTCCCCAGAGATACTTACCCCAGTTGTTGAAAGCTGCTGCTCCGCTTTGCATGAATGACGGTTGTCGATTCTCAACTTCCCACTGTGGCCGCCATGAAGTTTGCAACAGGTCCGACTCGCAGTCAAATCTATGGACTTCCCAGTGGGCTTCCTCGCAAAATGGGCTGCAGTACTGTACGGTTGAAATTAGTTACTTCCAGATTGAGTAGTCTCCGTATAAGCTTACAAAAACCAGTGCGCAGTGATCACACTGAAACACGCCTTTCTCGATGCAGCCCGGATTGGCGCAAACCCAGCGGGTTCTCACGGTGGCGCTCATACTGGGACTTCCTGACTTTGATCAAAGATGGAAGATCAAGTGTGGCAGGTCGATCTTGGAGCATGAATTCGCAATGATTAATGATTGCATTCTGGGCCTTATATGGGCTAGAGGCAAACAAAAACCGCCTGGCAAGTAGTTACTCTGCACCTCAAATCTTTTATGTTCAACGCATCATTGCCAAACATATTACTGTTAAACCCACCATGGTCAAACACATTTCGGCTACAGTCCCGGGTTGTACTGTGGTCATGGCGCGGCCTGTGGCATATTTTAGGAATCTGTACACCACAAGCATCGGCATTGTTTGGAGCATGATACGACGTCTTGCTTCCCAGTATGATCTTGATTGCAGTTTGCATCCGTGAAGTCTCGGGCACAAACGACTTTGCACCCGATTGTGGTGGGTTTATGTCTCAGTATCAGGGGGAAAAGATGGCTGTTTTGGTTCACTTGCTCATGTTAGCAAATGGCTGCAGAAAAATTAAGGTGATAATTTTCCGATGAGCTTTGCCATCGGGAGCTTGGTCGCACACCCGAGCCAGACACGCCAGCCTCCTCTCACCGGATGACCTCCCATCTCATGTAACTCTACAATACACGATACAGGTGCGCAGTTGGGACTGTTGGGGAAATATGAGCTCGATACATTTTGCCAAAGTAGTTGGTTTTAAAATTGGGTAACAAGGGTCAAGCAGTTAATCTCGCAGGCTCACTAAAGTGCGGTCTCTCCGTTCCCTTTGTTGATGACTCAAGTCGTCAGTCGTCACACACATCTTGGATGATCAAGGATAGTAGATCCGTTCAGTAAGCAAACATGCTACTGACTTTCATTCGCGTGGCTAACACGTTGTGCCTATTGTCCAAGTAGCAATTAGCAATTCTACCAACGGCAATTTATGGCGTGCTGTCTATGTTCAGAGAAAGAGTCATAACTGTCACATTTGCCATAGCACCAGGTTTGCACAACCCATTACCGGCTCGTTGAATTACAAGCGTGTGGGTGGTGTCACTAGTTGCACATGGACGGGTGCTCTATCCGTAACATATGCAAGCAAGCGTGCACGTCGTTTCATGTTCAAATTGGACATCATTTCCATGGCACCGAAAATTAGTCACTTCTGCTTGTTTGCTAAGTTTACATACCTAGGATTACAAAATTTGAAAATGCTAGATCGGTATAGGGTGTGTGCACAACATTGACCGCGACGTCATTGACTGCCGTGCTCCGACCAGTTATAATTATTCAATGGCACGACTGTGACACATCAACGACACGATGGGCCCATTGTGAACTTCACTACTCTGAATCTGCACCTCAAATTCTTCACATAAACATGCCCTCAAAGGGCCGCCACGAAGCTAACATGGTCAGAGCTAATTCAAACCACTCCTCTTTATTGTCTGTACCACCGATCGATCCTAGCCCAAGACACTTTGTTGCTGACCCAGCACGGCAGTCGGTCAGGTATTCCGACTCCCGCGCCTGAGCCCGACAAGCCGAAAATATTGCGTGTCCGACATCCTACTTACACGACCTCCGGGCTTCCGCTGAGAGAGATCAATGTTCCTGCACAGTACACTGCAATGTTGCGGCCAGGCAAAGAACTATTTGCTCACATGGCATTATTTGGTTCTTTCAGCATGCACGGGCGGGTTCTGTTTCAGTCCAGCCGGCCACCGAGGGCGCGACACGGAAAATACGGCACCTGCTCTGACTCTACAGTCGTTCTTTGTAGGATTATGCTCGTATCAGCCTAGGCCTGGTAACTCTGCTGGACTAGAGAAGTAGCTATTCCGTACTTCGTACTCCGTAGAGCAAAACCATATTCTCCGGGTTGGAGTTTAAATGTGATCTCCGCGGCTCGTCGGGGCTGGATCTTGGGCTCTGCGGCTTCTCATTCCATTCACGCTTCGTAATTACGGCTTACGCCATCAAGAGACCATGAGAGCCGGCATGCATTGGCTCCTCTGCCTGATCTCGGGGATGAGATTATGAATATTTCCACATGAGGACGGGTATATTTCTAAACATGCCCGAAAAAACCATTTCTAGCCCCAGAAAATAGAACTGGGGACGCAATAGTAGAGAGTACCTCTGATTTGTGGGGACAATGGGTGGACATGCAGGTAGTCGGTACGTCGTGGAATTGAATTCTGCTGTGCACCGGCCAATCACACTCGGCGTATCAACATCGCGGAAGCAATGGCGTCGATGTCGTGATCGAACGCAAAGCACACGCCTGGATTGCATGATGATACCTTGCCCTGCCCCCTCCCAGGTGCGCTCATTAGTCTGTTTAGAAGGCTGAAGCGGGAACTGGCCTCGGACAAATCGTAAACAGGCGGGCGAGTGAATGATGTGCTTTGTTTGTAATTGCAGACACTCCCAAATTAGTCAGGGCGAGGTCGCCCCCCCTCGCTCTCTCCGACCTCTTCCCACGAAAAACGCACTAGAATTAATACATATCCTCGCCTTTCTTCGTTAATGTTAACCTTTTTCCGTATCATTCTATCCATAGAAGGTGATACTGTAATCCTGTCTCAACATCAGCATCAGCGGTGCTTTCTTTGATATATACAGTTTCAACCAGAACCACATAGCCTGAACAAGGACCAAACTCAAACAAACGGATACAAACCTTCAAGTAAAGGGTATTAACTAGCACCAACCTCTCGGCAGGACAGTCACAGAGAAAAACCACGACGCCCTCTTTCTCTGCATTGTCAGTCCTTCAACACACCAACATCAACCCCAAACGGCATGCCTCCAGCCATGACGGATAACAACATCGGCTCGACGTCATTTGTTGACGAAAAAGTCGAGCCTGAGTCTGGATATGCCTCAGGACAATCTGACTACACACCAGAAGCGCCATCTCGACCTCACGTCTCCCTAACCAAGGCTCACATCGAATACCTCAACAAGCAGATGGAAACCATGCACCCCATGGACATTCTTCGTTTCTGCAAGATTCTGTTTCCCAACTTGTACCAATCAACGGCGTTTGGCTTGACTGGTCTGGCCACCATGGACATGCTTTCCAAGATTCAGGATGAGAACCCAGAGTCCAAGCCTGTCGAACTCATCTTCCTCGACACCTTGTACCACTTCAAAGAGACATATGAGCTGGTCGATCGTGTTAAGTCTCGGTACCCCAATATCCCCGTCAACATCTTCAAACCCGATGATATGGAAACCGTTGAGCAGTTTGAGGAGACATATGGCCAGGAGCTGTGGAATGTCGCCGATGAAATGTACGATTGGGTCGTCAAGGTCGAGCCTCTGCAGCGAGCATATGACGTCCTCAAGGTTACTGCTGTTTTGAACGGACGTCGCCGATCACAAGGCGCTGCCCGAGGTTCCATCCCGATCATCGAGCTCGATGAGGAGAGAAACGTCATCAAGATCAATCCCATGGCAGCTTGGTCCTTCACCCAAGTGAATGAGTACATCAAGGAGAACAACGTTCCGTACAATACCCTTCTTGATCGCGGATACAAGTCCATCGGTGACTGGCACTCAACCTCCCCAGTCAAGGAGGGCGAGGATGAGCGCGCTGGTCGCTGGAAGGGCAAGGGCAAGACCGAATGCGGTATTCACAACAAGAAATCCAGATACGCGCAGTATGTTGCCGAAATGGAGGCAAAGCAAGGAAGCAACGTCGTTGCACCGGTCTAAATCCAGACCAACGCTGCCCGATCTTGTCTCCTTACCAGCACAATATAAACACAGCTGTGCGTCCTCATCTTGTCTGTGGTTGGACAGCGAGAACATTTAATGATCTTATGAATTTTCCTCCCTTCTCATTTACTAAAAGGAGTTTCGGTGTTGATACATGGCAAGCAGCGAGTTTGCCCTTTTCCTTCAAGTTCCACGATATCATGGACATGGCGTTGTTAAAATATAAGACTACATTCGGGTTAGTGGAGGACTATCTGTGCATGTAGCTAGCGGATGAAGAGACGAATAAAATAAATGAAATCATAATCATCTCACCTGAGAACACTATCGTTATCATGAAAATTCATCATCTGCCGTTGAAGTGAAGGTGTGTGCGTTTGTGATCACTTGATACCCCGCGCAGCTTTCTGATTGGCTCGCCCAAGAAAACTGGATAAGATCACAACTTGACAGAAACTACTACTACGATCCACCATTTCACGATACTCAACTAACAATTTTTTTTCTTCTCGAGCAAGAGAGCCTCTACATGAACGTCTTGTTACTTGAGACACATTCTGCCAGAAATTCTATGGTGCAGCGACAGGCGTGTTCTGATTTTACAATTACTGGACAGGAACTGCCCAAAACGCACTGCCATAATAGTCCCGTTGGATACTTTCGACCTTTCACTATAGCACTCTGATATCATCAGTCATCTCCGAGGAACTACAAAGCTCAGACATATCCGCAAATGCAACATCACCGCGGGCCAGCAGCACCGGCATCATCCCTCCCTTCACCTTCCCCAGGTTTTACTTCCAAAAAGGTTAAGATCATAGACCAACTAGCCGTGCCGGATGCCGAATATACAGACGCATCTCCTAAAGGCACAATCGACAAGGGCATTCGCCATCTCATTGATGAACTTAACGGCGCGGACGGCTTTGTCACGACAAGTAGCTGCGCGGGGAGAGTGAGCGTCTTTCTAGAGGGGAGAAAGGCACCGACAGCCGCTAACACGGATGAGGGTGACTCTTCACAGCAAGTAGCTGGGGTGGGCGGCAAAGGCGCAGGAGGAACGTGGTTGTTTGTGTCGCATGATGTAGTCAAGGGCGAAGACTGGATTCAGTCTCTGGAATTCACGGAGACATGTCATGATGACCCCGGAAAGGACAAGAGATTAATACATTTCAAATTTGAGCCGATGGTGAGAGAAATTCTGTCCTTAAAAACGAAAGATAGAATAGGTAAGAGGGAAAGAAGTTCGTGTAATTGACCCACGCCCTAGATTCTCCATGTCCTCACAACATCCCTCCTCCACGCGCAACTGCTCATTCGATGCGCCCTTCAAGCAGGCTTCCGCGAATCCGGCGCCATAAACATCACCCCGCAAGCTGATTCCACAACCACGCCCATCGTAGCTATTCGCTCCATGGGTCTGAGCTTCGAGTCACTCATCGGGTATGAATCACCAGATGGGGCCAGACACCCCCTAGTGCCGGAGACGTATCTCCAAACATTAATGGATATCGGGACGGAGCGGTTCTCGGAGAATGCTAAACGTATTGCAAGATTCACCGACGCGTTTAGAGAAGTGGTCCTGCGTTCAAAAGGAACGGCGAAGATCAATCCAGAGGGGAGGGAGTGGGAAGATGCGGCGTCGAGGAGAGAGAGGATGAAGGCGGAGGGTTTGTTAAGAAGGAAAGAGGCTATGAGAGTGGAGGAAAAGATTGAAAGAAGTGAAGTAGATCTTGAGGGCTATGATATTCCCTAGACATTGTAAAATATGTAAGTTGTTGAGGTTTGGGCGATGACTTGACAGGTGACTTTGGAAATGAGTGTAACGATCGTGCACTTCTGGGTTGGACTGTTGTAATTATGGATGGACTTGCTAAGATGATGTGACAAGGCTAGCTTGCACACATAGCCACGCTCGTGGAGTGGACGAGCCCTAACACTCTGCATACCCGCCAGTAAGAGTTTTTGTGATAACGATTATGGAATAAATCCTTGAAAACTACTGGCGGTGCACTCGATAGTACAACATGAACGTAGAGAAGTTTACCGTAAAGTGCAACCACATGAACATTGTTGAAATCATTTAGAACATCATTGCATTTTTCCATACCGCTTTGTTTCCACCAAATGCTCCGACGCATTAATATACACTATGCAGTGAACTTCCACATTGAAGGCTTACCACACCCCGGCCATTTCCCCGAACTCGGGCCCCTATAACCCCATTATCATCCAATCCGGCTACACATGCATTGGGGCTTCTTTCAAATGTCTTCCTCACTACGACGTGACTTTATCGACCCAGGACTTCTCCATCTTCTTTACCTCAGCCTTAAAGTTCTCCACCTCTTGCCAACAGTCCAGCGGCCTTCTATCATTTTGTCGCAAGCACTGAATGACCTGGCTACGAGCCTTTTCAACATTCTCAGGCAGGTCGCGGACCTTCTTTCTCTCCTCGAGCTTGCGTCGTAGCTCGTCGACCTCTTTGCCCAGTGAGAAGCTCGTTTCGCCCTTTTCCTTGCTGCTGCTCCCTTCCGAGGTAGCGATTTTGTCGTGGGCCGCGTTCAATGCCTCGGACTCCTTCTTCTGCAGCTTCTTGAGCTCTTCGGCCACCCGGGCCTGAACATGCTGCTCAATCAGTCTGGCTCGTGAAGCATCCGTCTGCGGCGGTGCTGTTAGCAAGTGAGGTCAACACAACTTGCATGGTGGGAAGGAATCGCTCTAAAATTGGGGAGAATATTCATGACTTGAACAACCTGGTTCGTACCTCGGGATTGGATCGTAATGAGTCGACTACGTCGAGAGAGACGCTTGGAGGACCTGAACTGTTATATATGACGGTTAGTACGGTCTGCGAAGCTTCCCCGTGCGAGATGCGGTCTATCCTAGTACAAGTTGACTTACGCCTTCCAATCGTACTGGCCATTGGGTCCTTGCTTGGATGTGCTGGCACCCATCTTGTCGAGCTCAATGGCAGTGCGGCAAATTGTTGAACAGCAGCTCGTGATCCGTTTCAGCGGCCGATGTGGAAATTTCCGGCTGCAATTCGGCTGCGTCACTAAGCTAAGCCGCGGGCTATGGGCGTCTCGGTGCCTGAGGCGGATAAACTGGCAACAGGCCACTAACAAGCCTCACGGTGGCTGAAGCGTCCGTTGACCTATGCGCCCCGTTGACCTATGTGGCTGAGGCAAGCCCACATTTAACCACTCTGTGCTCCGTGGATGGGCAGGCGGGGGACAGTTTAACTGAGCCATCGAGGTGGCATTAACTCCGCAAGAGATAATGCCTTAGTGACCAAAAA